>CAWVRF010000674.1:554400-677214 GCA_963932465.1 Maratus speciosus
ACAATCACCCCCCCCCCCCTCCCTCCCCAGCTTATCAATTTAGCCATAATTTCATATTCTAAAAAAATTAATAAATGAAAATGATTTGAGAAATATATCATACAACAGTAAAATTTTAAAACATTTTACTTTTTCATATCATCAGGGCAGAAACTAGTTTCTTTCAGTAAGTGGCAAAAACTAATACTAATCCTGCAGTGATTCATAATTCATATATGTAGGTATTTGATATGTAAACAATTAAGCTAAAAATTAAAATTGAAGATTATGAATGTTGTTCAAAGTAGGAAGTCAGATTTAGTGATGCTCTGAATAGTGATTTTGGCCGAATACTGAATATTGAGCTAGTTTTTACCGCGCCCCTTTGACAAAAATCATGTTTTTTCCTTTTGTCTTTGACGAAATTCTCGTTTTTTCTGTGATCATTTGATAAAATTCTCTTTTTTTCTCGATTCTTTGATGAAATTCACATTTTTCTTCGATTCTTTCACGAAATCAGTTTTTTCCCAATCTTTTGACGAAATTTGCATTTTCCTACGATCTTTTGACGAATTTCGTATTTTTTCATGCATTTTTAACAAAATTCTCGCTTTTTTCACAACACTTTTGACGAAATTCTCGATTTTTTGAAGAAAGTAGTTTTTTACACGATTCTTTTACGAAATTTGCATTTTTTCAGAATCTTTTGGCAAAATTTAGGGCTTTTCCGCTATGCTTTTAAGAAATTTTTTTTTACCTGAGCCCTTTTGCCGAAATTTGCATTTTTCTAAGATTCTTTGACGAAATTAGCTTTTTTTTGCGATCCTTTGACGAAATTAACGTTTTTTCTGCGATATTTTTACGAAATTTGCATTTTTTTCTGCGATTTTTTGACGAAATACGTGCTTTTTTCTCAGCCTTTAGCGATATTCATATTTTTCCCGTAATCCATTGATGAAATAAGTTTTTTCTGCGATTTTTTGACAAAATTTGCGGGATTTTTTTTTTCACGATCCTTTGACAAATTCGGGCTTTTTCCGCTATGCTTTTAAGAAATTCTTTTTTTTTTTTTTTTAACGATTCTTTGACGAAATTATAATATAGAGAATATTTTTAATTTTTTGGTATAAAAAAAAAAAAAAAAAAGTTACAAAAATAAGTTTTTTTCTACAAATTTTTCTGCAAGGTTCCGAATTTTTGGAAAATCTTCTGCGCGTGTGTCTATATTATACAACTGTGTCTTCAACTTGGCAAAATTTGTGTTTTTTCTCTGCAACCCTTTGGCAAAATTTGTGTTTTTTCTCTGCAACCCTTTGGCAAAATTTGTGTTTTTTTCTGCTATCCTTTGACAAAATTTTCTTCAACCCTTTGGTAAAATTTGTTTTTTCTGCAACCCTTTGGCAAAATTAGTTTTTTTCTGAAACCCTGTTGCAAAATTCGTTTTTTTTCTGCAACCCTTTGGCAAAATTTTTTTTCTGCAACCCTTTGGCAAAATTTTTTTGTGTACCCCTTTGGCAAAATTTTTTTCTGTACCTCTTTGGCAAAATTTGTTTTTTTCTGCAACACTTTGGCGAATTTCCCTAAATCAATTCATGAATCAGTCGCGGAAAAAAATTGAGAATTTCTTCAAATGATCATGGAAAAATACCAGATATTTTGTCATATATCTCAGAAACAAATGGTAGTTATCTTCAATTGGTTGTTGAATAAAATTGCTATTTTTGTAAAGAGTTCAGAAAGAAATTGCGAATTTCGTCAAAAGATTGCGCAAAAAATAATCGGGAATATCGATAAACTTATTTGGTGAAGAATATTACAAATTTCGTCAAAAGGTCGCGACGAATAGTGAATTTTGTTAATTAGTCACAAAAAGATATCGCGAATTTTACTGTTCGATTGCACAAAACTCAAGAGTTTTGCCGTCAAAAATCAACCCAACCCAATTTATTGCTTGGGTAAATTGCAGGGAAATGAATTTCCGTTTTTTGTATGTTTCAGGCACTTTCGTATGAACTCATCATTACGTCTGTTTTGAAATTTTAAGTTAAAATCGTTTTAAATCGATAACATTGTTTTTGCACATTTTCATTTTAGGAACAATACTTTGATCCTATCACTCAAGCTGCTATGGTTGAATGGAGGTTATGGCAACAATGAGGTTAAATTTAACACCAGCCCAAAAGAAGTACCAACAGAGAGGACTATCAAAGAGACACGTGATAATCCTGAAGAGGTGTATTATCAGCAAGAAAGGTATAAATTTACATATTAATCTTAAATATATTTAAGTTTTGATTTTGTCATGGAGTTTCATTTTTTTTTTGTGTGTGTGTGTTTAGTAATTAACACTGTATTGGGCCAGTGTGACCTTACAGATACATATGTGGAAAAAAAAAATCTGTTTTCATATTAGTAAACTTCATACCTAGCATCTATCTTTCCTATCCCAATAGCAGAAAATTTACTTTTAATGTTTTTAAGCATTTTACTAATTTTTATTAATAATAATCTTAAGTTTTAGTAATAAATAATAAAGAACTAAACATAATATAAAGTTGGAAAAAAATCCAATGGAAAAAAAAATCTGCGACGCATGTCACCCGTCAGGAACTTTCTGCTACCAGGTTTCCTATGTGTTTGGAATGCAGTGCTATGCAGTTTTAGTTCATTTATTTAGTATCGTCTATCAGTCAGATACATTTGCCCAATAACATAAAACAGCATATAAAATTTGATTTTGTCATAACATTATGCAAGTTAGAAAAACAAGTCTGTATTTCTGAAATAGATATTCCTAACATGTATTTAATATGAAAAGCATTTTTATTAATAGTTAAAAAAAAAAATGCAATTGAATTTTCAAAATTCACTGTTTATAGAAAATTTTTTAACGTAAATTTCAATGAAAGTAAGCCTTTCAATATTATTTTTTCATTTTCTTACATAATTATAACTTTGTTATTAAATTATGATTAAAGGTACCATTAAAAACAGTGAAAGTTTTGATTATCTTTGTGAAATCCAGAATTTTTATAAATCTAGTCTTAGTCCTGATACAGGATTTTCGAGGTTATACTGTATTAAATTAGACATGTATCTCTGACACATGACATGCATTTGACTGTTGGAAGAAAATTGCCGCCTGACTGCTTAGATTTTATGGGGTAAGGTTAAACATCATTGTTGTAATAAAACATTTCATATTTAGAATAAATTTAAATGTAGTTTCATCCCCCCCCCCCTTCCAATGTATACATTTTGAAAATGGCAACAAAGGGGGATTTTCAACAATATTTTGTAATGTTGTTTAAGACCTTTTAAATTTGTTTTTAAAATAGAAATTTATTTTAAGATTGTATCAGAAGTAGGGTGTCAACGATTTAAATCATGATTTTAATCAAGTGATTTAAAAAAAAAAAATCATTGATTAAAATCAAAAATTTTTTACTGTTTAAAATGACATAAAAAAGTATTCAAATTATTGTGACTTATGAATACACAAAACAAAGCTTTAAATAATTGTTTCCAAGTATAATTCCTGAGTATTGTGAAAAATTTTAAGTACAGTAAGTTTGTAAAAACCATGTTTTTTTATCTAACAAACATAAAAAGCATTTAATTTAAAAATATTTAAATCTAATATAACTTTCAATGTCATAATTTCCTTTTAATAATCAAGTTGTTATTTTATATACAATAAACACAGCAATAGTGTCAATGATTTTAATCAATTGATTTAAATCACATGATAAAATCACATATTTTCTGATTTTTTAAAATGTTGTAAAAAAGCATGATAATCAATAATGAAAACGTTCACTAAATCACTTGTAAAAAATGTAATATTTGTTATTGTTAATTATAACAATATTAAACTGTGTAAAAAGATGTTATTATACATTTAAAAAAATCTAACTAAATGTTAAATAACTTTAATACATTATAATATTTAGTAGCTATTCAAATATTTTAATGTTGTGGGGAAAAATATCTGATTTAAATTTCAAAAATACAATTTTTGTACTCTATTTATAAATTATGCGTAAGTTTGCTGTATACATTGCTACAATTTTTGATCAATTTGATAGACATATGCTTTAAAACCTGTGTAAAATTACTGGCTGCTTTATGAATTTATCAAACTATTGTTTATCACCTTTTTTCAACCACTTTTTCAAAAATGTAGATTGTGTTGTTCTTAATTAAACAGTTAATTGTTTAATAATTACAAAATTTAATCTGTATCATCAATTTAAAATTAAATGCAATTTATCAATAACTTTAAAATATAAGCAGTATTTAATATTGGTTTACATAATTATTATAAAATATTAATGCACATAATGCTGTATGTTACTAAAGAAATTTTTTATTTGCAGTTTTTTGTAATTTCTATAATTACATAATTAAAATTTTATTAATTAAAGCAAAAAAACATAGATTATGTTAGTAATTGGAGGGTTATTCATTTTTGAAATGCTTAATTCTTGGTAGATGTTAATATTTTAACACGGGAAAAAAAATAAAAAAAATCAGATTTAAATAAAAAAAAAATCAGATTTTTTTTATTTAAAAAAAAAAAATCATGATTTTTTTACACCCTAATCAGAAGTAACATGATAAACAAGTGGGTAAGTGTGATTGCACAGATGGTTTCATTTTCCATTTTATTCACAATTAGCCGAATTTTCAGTGGTGTAACTTTATATAAAGCTAAAAGTTTTAGTGTATGTTTTTTAAGAATATGCATGGGGAGGCGGTTTTGTGTGTGTGTAGGTTTTTATTTTTGGGGCCCATTTTGTGAAAAGTAAGTTATTTTTGTGATAAATAACATTTTGTAATGAAAGTTGAAATCATGTTACTCAAATTTAAATGAAGACTTTGACAAAACTTCTTTAAATCCCCTTGGTAAAGTTTGTTTTTAGTGAGCTGGTTTTATTTACAATTTACACATTTTAAAACAGTTTGTGTGAAAAAGAATTTTACAAAGGGGCCTATTTTATTAGATTTTTGTGAAAGGGCCCTAAATTTTTCTTGGAACGACCCCTTATATATATATTCATATTTAGAATAAATTTAATTTTTAAAGTTTCATTCCCCCCCCCCCCCCCCCCAATTATTGTTTAAAAAGATATGTTTGTATACATTTTGAAAATGGTAACAAAGGTGAATGTTCAACAATATTTTAAGAAGTTGCTTAAGACTTTAAGAATTTATTTATATTTACTTTAATCTAAAAACTAATATTTTAAAAGATTCATAATCCTTTGCATTACAATTATTGCTATTTAACTTAATTTCAATATTTTCTTTTAACACAGGAGAATAGTGACCTCATGGAGGAATGCAATTCCGCTGCGAGGAGTGGAATTCAACAACCCTATCGAATCTCTTAAGGATCTTCAGCAGAGAATAATACATATTTTCTTGTCTTGACAAGAAAATTTTAAATAAAAATATTTACATGTCCAGTTAAAGGTGTTGTCAAAACACTCCATCTGTTGTTAAAATTGCTATCAATGCTACATTTGTTTTTTCTTTTTGTTCAATAAAATTGTTAGTAAATAATGTTGTTTCTTTCCCCAACGATATTCTAAATTCCATATTTGGCTCCTGCTTTTGGCATAAAAAGCTACAATCTTATGCCATTTTAAAGTTTTACATTTCTTTAAAAGTTAGTAGATTTAAGAAATATTGGATAAAATCAATGGTCAATTGCAACAAAACAAGATTAAAAAAGAATAACTGCAAGATAGTACCTAATAGGTTGGTATTTATCCAATCAAGACATTGTTCCTTCTAACCCAGTAGCTAAATTTTAAAGTTATACTTGAACATAATTTCAAGTTTCAACAAATGTTTTAAATGATATAAAGAATTAAGTTGATCCATTTCTAAAGTTATTTTGGTGCATAATTTATTTGTAAATATATGAACTGCTTTAAATTGACATTTAGCAAGTGCTAATTAATTAGCATAAAAAAGCTTAACAATTAATATTTCTTTAAAAGTTAGTCAATTTAAGAAGTAGTGCGAATTAAATCAAGGGATAATTACAACAAAGTATATAATGGGTTAGTGTTTATCTTTTTTTGAAATATTTTGTTTTACTTATTACAGCCTAACAATAGCAGTGTGACAACACTTGTGATAATGTTAGTTCCACGGGGAAGTTATTTTCAAATATCTTGCTTGGATTTTAATATTTGTACAGGCTTCTTTTTGCATATGATAGCTGAAGACAATCTATATGCTGGCTAGTTTTTACTTTTTTAACTTAGGTTTTATATTTTATTTTAAATACTTTAATTTTCGGAACTGATTCTAAAATTGATATCTTAATACAGTAAATGCTCGATGGGACTCATATGTGTTCATAAAGTCAAAAGTTCGGAAATGGGAGTAACATTAGTTCAGCGAGATGCTGGGCGGGACCAGTACACCAGTTCGTAAAATCGTCTACTGTATTAAAAAACTAACCAAAATTGCAAAATTAAAAATAAGCCTGCATAAATATCCTATGGCTGCCCCCCCCCCCCCCAAAAAAAAATTATATGTATGTATATATATATATATATATATAAATCCAAACAATGTATTTGAAAATAACTTCTCCATAGGATTAACACCATCATTTCTGGGCGATTCCATGGAGAGTGTCACACACATAACACAGGCTTTAATTTGCATTTATTCAATTATTTATTTATTAAATTTTAATTCTGATTTTAAGTGGTATGGTAAATAAGTTACCATATTTTTAAATTTAAATGTGTGGCAATAAACCTCACAGAAGTATATTATTTAATTACATTACTCAAAATGTGCTTTTTTCCTACTTCGGAAAAAAGCACATTTTGCGTAATGAAATTTAATGATATATTTCTGGGAGTTTTATTTCCACACATTTAAACTAAAAAATATGGTTATAACTTATTTACCATACCACTTAAAATCAGAATTAGCATTAAAATTTGATAAATAAATGAAAATTAAAGCCCTCATTACATGTGACTCTCTGCACGGAATTGCCCTTCTATACTTTTTCAGCGACTAGTGTAGGATCTTAAGGCTGTTCTTAATGGCTCTGCTCAACAAGCGCAAAACGTTTTGATACATTTACAAATTCATTTTTTAATGGAAAGATATAAAATTGGAAAGCCTGGTTATGAAAGCTATTTGGAATTGAATTTTCCATTTTTTTTAAATCAATAAATTACCTATTGAGTTATAAACGATTTTGTTCACGTGACAAACACGTTTTCGCCCGCTCTTGAGTGTTTTTTCTCCTTTCATGCAGAAATTAAGTTTAAAACATCCACTTTGACACTATTTTCTGAAAGATGTATTGCGTTTGCAAAAAAATGAAAAAAGCAGCTTGATTACATAGTTTCTGAACACCCAGCTAGTTTCATGCATTTTCGATCAAAAATAAATTAAAACTTATGTCAGAAAGTTGCCCTTTTGGATTTGAGAAGTCAGCTTTTAAAAGTTGTCATTGGGATTTTTCCTTTCCTTGGTGATTTCAAGTTTACATTTAGATATTTTTTCTTTCTTTTTTTTTTTTTTTTTTTTTATTTACGTTAAATACTTAAGATTGGTTTAATTGTAATTTTTAGTTATAAATCATTTTTTTTTTCAATCAAAAAGTAATACAATTGTATAAACCAGTATGAAGAAATATAAAATTAGTTATTTATTATTTTAATTTGAAAATGTGGCAAGAATTCTGTGTTATTTTGAATTTCATTGATAAAAATCAATCACAGGTTACTGAATTTCATTTAAAATGACATGATTTTATTTAATCAGTTAATTAGAAATCGCTCAAGGTTTTTTTTGTAATTTTGAGCGAGTTCTTATGAATGAGTTTATTAAAAATCACTCGGGATTTTGCATTTTAAGAACATCATTTAAGAGTTCATTGCATGAACTCTTAAATGAGTTGATTTAATCCATGTATGAATTGCATAGATGCCAATATCTCCGGAAATTCCGGAGTTTCTCCGGAAATGTAGGATAAAATACGGAAGTACGGTAATAAGGTAGAAAATACGGAAATTTGAGACAAAAAAATCGCGAATTTCTTCGATCGATCGCGGCAAAAAATCACGAATTTCGTCAATCGGTCGTTGAAGTATATCGCGAAAATCGTCTATTAATCGATAAAACCGCCAATTTCTACAATCGCTCGCGGCAGAAAATCGCAAATTTCGCCAACCGATCGTTGAAAAAAGTTGCAAATTTTGTCAATCAGTCGTTGCAAATAATCGTGAAATTCATCCATAGGTCGTTGATAAAAATCGCAGCCGCGGCAAAATATTGCGAATTGCGTTAATCAGTTGGGGGGGAAAATATCCTGAAATCCGGTAATCGGCCAATGATAAAAATCGCGGATTTCGTCAATCACTCGCTGCGCTGCAAAAAAAATCTCGAATTCCGTTAGTCATTCGCGGTAAAGAATTGCTGTTTTCGTCAATGAGTCGCGGCAAAAAATCGCTGTTTTCGTCAGTCAGTCGCGGCAAAAAAAATCGCTGTTTTCGTCAGTAAGTCGCGGCAAAAAATAGCTGTTTTCGTCAGTCACTCATGGCAAAAAATCGCGATTTCCGTCGGTGAGTTCTCGGTAAAAAATTGTGATTTTCGTTCGTCAGTCGCGGCAAAACATTGCGATTTTCGTCCGTCAATCGCGGCAAAACATTGCGATTTTCGTCCGTCAATCGCGGCAAAACATCGCAGTTTTCGTCGTTCAGTCGCGACAAAACAACGCGATTTTCGTCTGCAAGTTGCGGCAAAACATCGCGATTTTCGTCCTCATGTCGCGGAAAAACATCGCGACTTTCGTCCTCATGTCGCGGCAAAACATCGCGATTTTCGTTCTCAAGTCGCGGCAAAACATCGCGATTTTCGTCCTCGAGTCGCGGCAAGACATCGCGATTTTCGTCCTCGAGTCGCGGCAAGACATCGCGATTTTCGTCCTCAAGTAGCGGTAAAACATCGCGATTTCCGTCTGCAAGTCGCGCGAAACATCGCGATTTCCGTCTGCAAGTCGCGGAAAAACATCGCGATTTCCGTCTGCAAGTCGCGGAAAAACATCGCGATTTCCGTCTGCAAGTCGCGGAAAAACATCGCGATTTCCGTCTGCAAGTCACGGAAAAACATCGCGATTTTCGCTGCTAATCGCTGCAAAACATCGCGATTTTCGTTCGTCAGTCGCGGCGAAAAATCACGAATTTTGTTAATTGGTCGCGAGATTTCACACTCACATCAATCATGGATTTTTTGCTCCGTAGCGATAAAAAAAAAATTCCAAAATTTATTATAAAAAATTATTAATACATTAAAAGTAAAAGTAAATTAAGTAACCTTTATTTAAATTATGTTTGTGTTGATAAATGCAAAAGCTGCAAGAGGGCTGAAAATATTTGTAAAAAATATAGCTCGTAAAAAACTTTGTGCAACTCCTGAAATGACTCCTGAAACGTGAACATTTTACTCCTGAAGAGTGTCCAAAACTCCTGAAATTTAACTGGTTTACTCCTGATACAGTCTTTACAATGTTGGCGTCTATGGAATTGTTACAAATTGCCCAAGAACTACTGGATTAAATCTGAAATGACCTCATTTCACTCAAGTTTGAAATGATTATAAATCACAAGTGGTACTGGATTTAGGCTTAAATTATTTCATTTCACTCAAATATGAGTTGGCTACAGATCACACAAGTGTTACTGAATTTAGTCTCAAAGGGATTCCATTTCACTCAAGTACGACCAGATTTAGTCTTAAATGACTTAATTTCACTCAAGTGTGAGTTGGTTACAAATTACTCAAGTGCTACCTGATTTATTCTTAAATAACTTCATTTCACTCAAGTATGAGTTGATTACAAATCAGTCAAGTGCGACTGAATTTAGTCTTAAATGACTCAATTTCACTCAAGTATGAGTTGGTTACAAATCACTCAAGTGCTACTGGATTTTACCTTCATTGAGTTGATTTCACTCAAGTATGAGTAAAATAGAGATCACTCAATCATGAGTTGCTTAAAAACAACTCATTCACTCGAGTTGTTTCAACTCTTTATGAGAAGCTGACTTTCAAGTCATGAGATGAGTGGATTTCGGCTCAACTTGAGTTATTTTGGCTCTTTCGTTTTAAGAGTGAGGGTTGATGGTTCACAATGTTTTCTCAATGTTTTTGCATGAGAGAAAAATTGTGCCGTACTGCTTTTGCTAAGTTTTTTAAGTGTTTCACGAACTGTACTTCAAAATACGCAGAGAAACAAAAGGCACTTTGATTTTCTGTTCCAGATATTTCTTCAAGCACTTTATAACGCTTAGAGAATAAACTCGATAAAATGTTGCTTGATAATTCCAACTCCGACACAGTTAAGTCAGACTTGAGCAAATCATCAAACACAAAGTTAGTCTTTACCAAATACTGTTTCATAAGAGCACAGAGACCGCTGTTTTTGCCTGTATTTTCCTTTACCCACTTACAGTTAAGCCTGTCAACTTATTTTTTACGATATTCTCAGTGCACAAATTATCAAATACAACCTTGACAAAATCCACGAAGCCTTCTGCTTCTCGCTTACTGAATTAACATTGTCCTAGAAAAATTCGTTCTATGTCCTGTTCTTTTGAAAAAAAAATCGTGCTCTAACAAATTTGGTATCAACTCCATATTTCTCAACAGAACCATCTACTTGGGCAGCAAAACAAACAGCATTTTGTAACTGTGATACGGTGTTTTCTTTTACTGCTATGATATCTGTTGCCATTCTTAACATCTCCTGAGTGAAAGAGTCAGCTTATATTACCCAGCAAAGAGGAAATTGCTGGCCAGCAGCAAGACAGGTGCTGGCAATGATGGAGAAGTGTTGGCTAATGGGTTACCACTGCATGACCACTGCTGGACAGTTTCAGTCAACTTTGCTGTTGGAAATCATCAGATAAAATTCTGGTGGGCTTCCGTTTTATCTCATGCGCTGGCCCACCACTACATGGAAGTGCACGAACTTTTGCAGTATTATTACTGGGAACCCTTACGCTAGGTGGCATTACGAATATCGAAGACATTGAGTATTTGAACACAAATCTGAAATGAATATCTTAACACAATTTAAGCTGTGAAGCTAATTTTTTTTTGAAAATGTAAATAATATAGAAGCATTGCCAAAAATAAAATAAGTAAATGAATAAATAAATAAATTCTTTATTTCAACGCACTTTTTTTCTCTCCTTAAGGGTGTATTTCAATCCAAACTGCTTATTTTCTGATTTATTTTTTAATTCATTTTTGCTTTCAAACGCACCAAATTGGCAAATTCTCTTATTCAGAAACTACATAATGTGCCATGCTTGTCGATTTTTTGATAAATGCAGAAAATATTGCAAAAAGTGCTGTAAAAGTTGACGTTTTGAACCGAATTTTCCGAAGCGAGAGATCTGGGAATGAAAAAAATGGTCATGCTGAGAAAATAATTGTTTAAAAATCAAATTCTATTGAATTGAGCAAAAAATGAAATCACACGGCCTCTAATATATCGCTTCAAAAATCACCCCAGCAAGTTTCATGTTTTTACTTTTAAAAATGAGTCTGAAAGTGTCTCAGAAAATTTCGAGCTGTTAAGGGTGGACAAATATTTTTTCGAATACACCCTTAAATCTGCTTTTACTAAGTTACAAAGGATTTCGGTTTTCATAATTTACACAGTTCAGAATCAATAATAATAAAAAAAAGCGTATAAAATATATAGGGGGGGGGGGGGGATTTCTATACAATACAATAATTTCTATACCAGTTTAATGATTGGGAACGTAAATCACAAAAGAACAAACTTTAAATAGTCTAATGAGAATTTGGAAGCTACGAGCGGTGATAGCATACGCTGAAAGTACTTGTTCATGTCCGATCACGAAAACCAAACAGCATCGAGCGCGGTTAGTACTTGGGAGGGTGACCACACGGAAACCGCTGCAAGTTCAAATATTTCGATACACACTTCTACAGATATTTCTATAGCTCTTGGTGAAACTAGCTTATAGAAAAAAGAGCCATAATACTTTTATATATATATATATATATAGAATTCTATAAGAAATTTTTGTAAGGGAAAGTGCTGAGCCAGCAAAGGAATAGCAGTGGAATAGGTGCTAGCACTGGAGAAAAAGTGCCGGATTGAAGTAATGTGATGGCATACCATTGCTGGCCTGCTGTTGGCCATCACTGATGGGTCATCTGCATCCCGCACGGACTCTTTTCTACAGGTTTAAGTAATGGCACCATTGCACTTTACCGCTGATGGCAGTGCTGGCTGCCATCTTTTTTCACGCTGATGGCCCACTGTTTCTTTCTTTGCTGGGTATTCACCTGTTTTAAAAAAAGTTGCCGGCACCATACCCTATCACTGGGCGACAATATCGTGGTACTAGGCGACACTAGTGTCGCCTGCTTTATATGTTATTTTATGCTCTGATGTACAGTCAAAAAGGCAAAACATTAGTCTTGTACTCTGGATATAAATTTTATAAAGCATATGAAGTGATAGAAGGGAATACATGGCGCTGCATCCAGAAAAAGTGCCCTGCAAGACTTTGCTTGGATGACAGTATGTCGACCATCTTAAAAGAAAATGCGATTCATAATTATGAAAAAAGCCAGAATTTAGAGCGAGAAATATTTTCAAATTCGTTGAAGAGAAAAGCGACAGAAGATTTATCACAAAAGCCGCAAAATTTAATTTTCAAAGAAATGGAAGAGAATAGAGATCTTTCTGATAATTTTACAACCAAAGACTTAAAGTGTTTAAAGGTAAACCTTTATAGGGCCAAGAGAAAAACCATTCCACGCTTGCCAAAATCTCAGCAAGAAGTTCGTGAAGCATTAAATTAAATAAATGTGATATCTCATAAAGGAGAAAATATGATTCAAATAAATGATAGTGAAAACAATATAATCGTATTTTCAACTAACACAAATTTGGCATATTTAAGCACAAAAAGTAAGATATTTGGAGATGGAACATTCACCTACTGCGTAAAATATTTCTACCAGCTTTTCACGATTCACACGTTGGAAAATGGAAATTATATAATATTGGTTTTTTTTCTCTTATCTAATAAGCAAATTCCTACGTATGAATCCATGTTCAAGTATCTGAAAGAATTGTGCACGGATAAAAACCCCAATTTTCCCCCTAAAGAAATCGTTGTAGATTTTGAATCTGCAATTCATGATGCAGCAAAACGCATCTGGCCTACAATAAATATAGCCGGTTGCAGATTTCACCTAGCTCAAGCATGGTACAGAAATATTCAAAATAAGGGACTCATTAATGAGTACCAGGATCCCGATTCCACAATCGGTAACTGGTTAAAGCAACTATTCGGGCTTCCTTTTTTGGACTCTGAAGAAGTAATGGAAAGCTTCGTCAATGACTTCATGGCAATTGAGCCATCAGATGAAAGAGTCTTCAAATTTTCGGAATATTTAGACAAAACCTACATGTCAGATGGAGCCCAATTTCCTCCAACTTTATGGTCCTGTCCCAGTACAGAATCAGAACGCACGACGAACGCGTGTGAATCATTTCATTCGTATTACAACTCCCAATTTACATCGCCACACCCTAGTATTTTTACTTTCATAAATGTACTGAAATTCATACAGACTGACGTGTATGCCCGTCTCAATAGTGTAAATATAATTAAAACAACAACAAATTTGCATTTCAAAAAGAAGAAAGGTGCCCTTGATAAAGCACTAGAATCATACAAAACCAGACAAATAACAAGAATACAATTTTTAAAAATTGCCTCCCACCATTATAAGAAGAAAGTGTAGTAATATGCTTTCCTCTATTAAGTGTTCACACTAGTGATGGGCGATTTCGATTTTTTTAATCGATACTATGGCCAACTCGATTTAATCGATACTATGAATTTTTTAATCGATGCCTCTAAGACAAAATAAGGTAATATCATTTTCATTTTCCTTCAAAAATTGAAGATAAAGTAGTTGGATGTGTCAATCCCAAAACTTTCATCTGCCTCATAAATGTTAAAACTTCAAAATTCGCTATCACGGTGTGAAATTTAAATGATAACATATGCGCATCATGAGGATTCAAAAAGCATAGGTTCGTTGAAGTATGTGCCTTTTAAAAGAAAATATAAGCATTGCATTTTCCTAACAAGTCATTGAATTTCGGGTCACACCCTCTTAGGCTAATGTCAGACGAACGTCTTTTTGCACGCTTTTTTCGCTCTTACGCCATCCCTACAAATTCGCTAGCATGTGTAGGGACGGTGTAAGAGCGAAAAAAAAGCGTGCACAAAGACGTTCGTCTGATATTAGCCTAGATGTCCGCAACGGAAAATCCCAATTCAAAGAGCATAAAAGTGACAGCTGTTGGGCAGTATACACCCAAGCCTAATAAGGATCTATTTATCTGAAAGTGTAACAGAATATGAAGTTTCATTAAATTCCATGCATTAGTTTTGAGATATGGCTATCACTAATATCATGCAAATAAAAGTATAGCAGCGCAGCCTGTTACATGATTAACACGAAAAACTCAGGAACAACTTATGTCAATGACACATAATATTAAGTTTGATGAAATTCCGGTCATTACTTCTTGAGATATTATAGCTAATATCTTGTAAATTCTGAAAAACAATGTTAGGTACTGGTGGACACCCCCCCCCCCCCCCCCCCCACGGAACATTGAAATTTCCCTCATGAAGATTTCAGATTTTATGCTTAAGGCCCCTTATCACTCAGATTTTAGATTTGCCTCTCCAATGTTAAACCAATGGCCATTTAATGCCTCTTTATTTGTCTAATATCTCATCAGAAAATTAATATTTTTAACTCATTTTTTCTGTGTGCACTTCTTAAAAGATGTCGCTTTCTGTTTTAGTTGACAAAATAATTTTAAAATGTATACTTATTTTTTAATTTAATGCTAAAGTCTTAAGAAGTATGCGAAATGTAAATAACATTAAATAACTTCAATTCTATTTGGAGTTTTAAAATTTTGAAAACAACACAAGAAAGCTTGTATTTTCATCCATTCATATAAATTAAAATTTTTCGTTTAAGTTTATTTAAACTTCAGATATTCGACAAATATTGGAAAATTTCCTCTCCCCCCTCAGAACATCCATCAAACGAGGAGAGAGGGTGTGAGTTGACCTTTGACATCAAAGAGGTCGAATGTCGCGGCGGGGTATTTTCTAGCTTTATCGTATAAGTGGAAAAAGTCCGAACTTGTATAGAGTTGTAAAATTTTTTGCTCTGCAAATTATTTTTAAGAGAATACTAGCATTTTGAAAACTGATAAAACGAAATCTGTTGTAAAATAAATAACATAAATATCACTTGCAAGGACAACTGCATATTTAAAAAAAGGGATGCCTGTGCTTTTGTCTTTTGGACACCAAAATGAAGGTTGAATAAATACTCGCTTTCCGTGAGACAGAAATAAAAAAGAAGTTAAAAGATTTTTATTTTGACTGTCTTCTACCAAAAATAATTGATCCATTCCGTACAATTTCCAAGCCCATAAGAGATAAACCCTATATTTTAAAAGCACCTGAAGTTCACAGTTAAAAAAAGGGGGGGGGGGGGTGAACGGAAAAATGAATAAATTAAAAGAAGAAAGGCAATTAAAATATTTGTGATTAACTTTTATTTATTTAAAATAAATTTCATTCATCCCTCATTTGTAGCATAATGTAGAATTTAATTTCGCGTATTTTGTAATTTATAGTTTTCTTTTCTCATAAATGTAAATTTAAAATGTTCGTAAAAAATAATAGAACTAACTTAAATACTATAAATTGTGTTATTTATCCAACACATTCTCCAATTTCTTTCAAATTCTAAGTGTAGAAGGTAATAACTGTTTCCTTATTATTGTTCTGCCAATCACAAATGCAGAATTTGTCCTTATTTTTTGCTATTTTTGTGTTTGATGTCAGAGAAAAAATTGAAAATTTGGAAAACTTCGGCTAATATATTGTACAAAATTAAGTATACAGAGTGTCCCAATACAAAGATAGAAATAAACTTTAATCATTAACATGTTATAGATACATATGTAAATTGCAACAGTGTTCAAAATAAGGTACAAATTAAAGTTATGTTGACGAAATAGTCCTGCCATTAATTTTCAAAATATTATTAATTTTTTTCAAATTCAAAGTCTCTTAATTCGGTACTGTTGTACTTGCTAGAGTTTGATTTTATATATATATATATATATATAATTAATAGGATCTAGGTACCGTATAAAAGTTTAAAATATGTACCCTTTTGAAAATGAATGGCAGGGCTATTTCATCAATACAATCTTAATCCCTGCCTTATTTGGCACACTTTTGCTTTTTACATTGTTTATATATCTCCAACAGTTGAAAAATTAAAATGCGTTTCAATCATTTTGAGACACTATTTATTACTTATAGGTTTTACTTCTTACATGTATATCGACTAGTACGTCAGCAAAATTTTATAAAAGTGCTAAAATAATAAAATTTAGCACATGCAAAAAATAAATATGTGAATATTTTTTATGATAAAAAATTCCTTATTGATGAAAATACTTAAAATTTAATCATATGCTTAACCTCTTCTTTATTTCTTTTATATAATTGTATGGTATTACATAGCTGCCAACACTTCCAATTTTTTCAGAATTCTTCCGAAAAATCTTCATGTTTTCCGATTTTACGCGCGTAATGGGTTTTCTTCCGCTTTTCGTCATTTTCTTCCGATTTTCGGCCTTTTCTTACGCTTTTTACGCGAGTTTCGTCAAAGGATCGCGGGAAAACCCGAAATTTCTCCGAAGGTTCGCGGGAAAGACGCAAATTTTGTCGGAAGATCGCGTAAAAAACGAGAATCCTCCCAAAAGAGCGCGTAAAAACACGAATTCCGTGAAAAGATCGTGAAAAAACGCGAATTTTGCAAAAGATCGTGTAGAAAAGCGCCGTCAAAAGATCGCGTAAAAACACTATTTCCGTAAAAAGATCACGTAAAAACTCGAATTCCGTTAAAGGATCGCGAATAAAACCCAAATTTCACCGATGGATTGCGGAAAAAGCCCAAATTTCGCCGAACGATCGCGGGAAAGACGCTGATTTCGTCAAAAGATTGCGTAAACAACGCGTAGGGGTGATTTTGGTCCGAATTTTTCAAAAATTTATGGCATTCATTTCCGAAAATTAAAAAAAATCGGCCACCAATTCGAAAATTCGGACATAAAAAATATCGCGAATTTCGACATCTTCGCCGAAAAAAATTAATTTTGTCAATTGTTTGCAGATAAATTGCCAATTTCGTCAAAAGATCGCGAAAAAACGGCAAATTTCTTCAAAAGATCGCGAAAAAACGGCAAATTTCGTCAAAAAATCGCGAAAAAAAATTCCGTCAAAAAATTGCGAAAAAACTCCACAAATTTCGTCAAAAGATCGCGAAAAAAACAAAAATTTCGTCTAAAGATCGCGAATTTCGTCAAAGGGCCGCTGAAATAAACGCATAGCTAGTGTCGGAAGTGGATTCCCCCCCCCCCCCCCCCGCTTCCTGCTGTAACTTTTCAGAAAATTTGCTGTGAATTTCAGAATTTTTTTTCTTTTTTTACTCAGAATCACCCTAAAAAAATAAATAAATAAATAAATTAGGAATCAGAAGCAGGCTTTGTTGATATATATCATGATATATATCTTGATATATAATCCGATATTTATTTTTAAAATATCAAGAATTTTGATATTTTCGATATTTTCAAATTCTTGATATTTATTTTCAAAATATCAAGATGTTTGATATTTTGTATATTTGATACTTATTTTTAAAATATCAATGTGTAAGATAATTTTGATATTTTTTCAGTCAAAACAAGTGTAAATGAAATTTTCAACTGTTATTGACTATGCCATTCTCTAGATAAAAAACTTTGTTCTGGCAGTGACTTTTCTAGGCAAAGAATACAAGAAATTTTTTTTACAAATATCTTTTCTAAGCTTTATGTTTGAAACTTTTATTTTTAAATGTAGAACTAATAATTATGAGAGACAATTAATTCAGAACTGCCACTGAAAGAGAAACTGTAATTTACATAATCTTATATACAGCATTATTAGAAAAGAATATTCTGATTTTGGTTTAATTGAGTCTAAACTGTACTACAGGTTAGGGAATAAACAATAAGACAAGCTTACATTTATGCTAAAATTCTTCAATTAAAAAAAATAAACTAATTTGTATTTAAAATTTTATTTTATAAAACTTTCTTGATACTTGATACAAATCCTATAGTTTATATACATATGAAAAATGTATGCAAATTGTATCTGTTTTCAATTAGTACATTTTCAATTTTGTTCTAAGTAAAAAAAAAAAAAAGAAAAGAGAAATGCATTTTAGAATGCTATTGTTTAAGTTTTGTATGTTAATTGCAATATGTTTTAGTTTCTAATTTATATTATGCTTGAAAATATTCATTATCAGCAGTAAGTTGACTATTTTGAAAATATCGGATATATATCAAAATATCGGATATTTTTGATATTTTCGAAAATATCATGATATTTACGAACCCTGATCAGAAGTTTAAAGTGTCTTTTAAAGTGAAAGGTGGGATATCTATGAATATTAAAAGAGAAAAAAATATATATAGTAATTTTTAATATATTCAAGTTATTCTTTTTTGTCATAATATATATTGCGTAATTGCAAATTAGTGAATATTTTATTCGAGTTTCTCTTTGAAATTTGTTTATTTATAAGGATTCAGCTGTTTTTAATCCTTACTGAAAGTGTTATAAAACTTAAAAAATCTTCTGATTTTTCGCCAAAATTTTCTGATTTCTTCTGATTTTTTGCCCAAAATCTTTTGAGTTTTACCGAAATTTAGTTGGCAAGTATGGTATTATTATTATTATTATTGTTATTATTGAAAATACATATAAAGAGCTTTTAGATTTCAAATAATACATAGAAGTCTCTTACTGTGCATTAGATTATAATTGCCTTTTATATAAATGTTACATGATTAATTTATAATTCTCTGCTTTGTCGATGTGAAAGGCTAAATTATCTATATTTCGTTTCAGTTGCTTCGTTTACTAAAACGTAGCAAAACATTTTTTCTCCTCTAAATACTGCTTTTTCCCCCGAACGTCTTTTCTCTGAATAACATATTATACGAATTGAATATTTCCAACTGAGCGAAAAAATGCCCAGGCTGGGAATCGAACCCAGATCGTTGGCTTACAAGGCCAATGCTTTTCCATTTAAGCTAACTGGGCCGACAACCAGCCAGCATATTTCGCTCAGGTAACCTTATTGGTCGTAACATCTGGTCTGTCATGTAGACAGCTCAACAGAATAAACCGCAGGTAAAGGAACTCCATATAAACGATGGGTACGTAGATGAACTATTATTTTAACACAATCAAACTGATTGGTAAAGTTATCATACGAATTGATTGTGTTAAAATAATAGTTCATCTACGTACCCATCGTTTATATGGAGTTCCTTTACCTGCGGTTTATTCTGTTGAGCTGTCTACATGACAGACCAGATGTTACGACCAATAAGGTTACCTGAGCGAAATATGCTGGCTGGTTGTCGGCCCAGTTAGCTTAAATGGAAAAGCATTGGCCTTGTAAGCCAACGATCTGGGTTCGATTCCCAGCCTGGGCATTTTTTCGCTCAGTTGGAAATATTCAATTCGTATGATAACTTTACCAATCAGTTTGATTGTGTTAAAATAATAGTTTAACATATTATAATTTCTAGAAAATAAAACTACGTAAAACACTATACACATATATTTTTAATTATATACGCTTTTCTTCAATTTTCAACAAATAGTTTTGATACACCTACGAAAACATTTCCATCCTTGCATGCATCGGAATTTCAGATCTTATTAGGTTTCAAGGAAACAAGTAGTTTTTACCCCCCCCCCCCCCCCCGGACACATACCCTTTAAATATGTGACACCCTTTTAAAATAAAAATTAATAACTATATCTATCTATCTATCTATATATTTTTGTTGGTCCCCTAAAATAAATTTTAGATGGTTCTCAAATTTATGGTTCAACAAACGAGATACTTTTTGATACATTTTCTGACTCATTTTTAAATGTAAAGACACAAAATTGGCAAGCCTGGCTGTTGATTGCTTATTAATACTAATCATTTTCAAGATACTATCCACGTATTTTAAGTTATTTAAGCTTACTTTTGGTGTAGGATCCATTTAAATATTTTAATTCAAAATTTGAAAGATTATAAACCTTCCTGAATAATAAAAGGAAAATTCATAATGAAACTGGTGTGAATGTATCAATTCAATATGCCATGTAATAGTATCTAGGATAATTTTTAGAGAGAAAGGGGTAAATAAGAGATTAAAAATTTAAAAAGACCGATGTAATCCAAACAATTATGAGCTATGAAGTAATAAAACCTTGTGTAAATCACTATAAAATTTAAAGGACGCGTTTCGATATCGAAATTATAACGTCAGCCAATATAAACACACGTCCGTAAGAGGACAAGGTCACTTTTTTTTGTGTTTTCTTTCTCTAAAATAAATTTAAAATATCCGTTTTCAGAAAAATACGTTATTTGCATTTTCAAGAAGAAAAAGGAAAGAAAACTGTTATGCTATTTATAACTTATTTAGAATGTCTGAAAAAAAAAAAAAAAAACATTTAGCAGCAAAAGAAATTAAAATATCGTCCATGTTAATTTGCAATTTAAGTGAAGGTTTAATTGCTTATTTATAGTAATCATTTTCATTATTTCATTAATTCATCATGTTATTTAAAATTGTTATTAAATTATGTTATTATTAATTTATTATTAAATTTATTATTAAATTATTAAAAATATTTAAAAACCTACTTTCGGTCTAGAATCCATTTAAATATTTCAATACCATATTTAGAAGATTATAAATCTTACTGAATAATAAAATAAGAAAATTCAAACTTGTTTGAATGAGTATCAATTCAATATGCTATTTAATTGTAACTAGGATAATTTTTAACCCTTTATGTACTGAATTATGAATATTTCATCTTCTAAAGCATTTTTCGTGAATTGTTTAGACTACATTAAATGATTTAAATAATCATTTAATAAATTTTAGAAGGATTGAAAGATTTAGAAGGATTAATTAAATTTGAATTTATAGGGATTTTGTGCAATATTTATAACACCACTCACACTTTTATTAGTATTCTGTAGAATTAGGAAATGTACAAACATAATATTCTTACAATAGAAATATAAAAAGTATTTCCGAATTGAAAAATTCCCCCTCTTGACCCCCTATGCCAAGAAATCTGAAAAGATGCAAAGGAAAAATAAATCATCCTTTTAAAAATATTTTTGCTTTGTGTAACCCATAATTAAGATAAAGTAATGTATCTATAACTCATTCTAAACTGTATCACAACTAATCGATGTATTAAATAAATTTTATAACAAGTTATTTTAATGATACTTATAAGTACTGTCGGTAGACAAAAGGTTAACAAGAAAAGATAAAAAAAATACGCAAAAGATTTAAAATTTACAAGACCATCGATATTAGAACAAATATGGATCACAGTCTAGAATCTAACGCACGCCAGGTTATGCCCGACTCGAATCCAATAATTCTTTTAAAAATTAATCCGAACTCAACATTTATAGTTATGTGCAGTTTTCTTGTTCTTTATATTGCTTTAATTTTCTCATTTTATAGTCATAGTAAAAAAGTATTAATAAACAGAGAAATAAATAAAAGAGACCTTTCGAATGTACAAATCCAATGCTCCAACAAAATCTATCCAAAGTATTAGCAGTTAAATTAGTTTTCGGATAATCTTCCATAAGCAACTAACAACCAGCTGAGAAAAAAAAAAAAAAAAAAAAAAAAAAATACTGTAATTCAGGATATTTTCTAATATGAAACTAGTATGTTGTGGCCATCACAAAACTTTCTTCTATATAAATCACGTCAATTAAATCATTTAAATAGTACAAGAAATTACATCAATTAAGCACCAATTCATATCAAAGTAAATCTGAATTTGAAGTTTGATGAAAATTCGTGCATTAGTTATAGAGATAGAGCTATAGGGGAAATTTTGAAAAATGCAGCATAGCAGCGCACCTGTTGAACGATTTGCACCAAAACATAAACACCACTAATTCATGTCCTGGTACACCTGCATCTAAAGTTTGTGGAAAATCCAAGCAATAGTTCATGAGATAGAGCTATTGCGGAAATCACACAAAATACAGCATAGCAGCGCCACCTGTTGAGCGATTTACACCAAACTGCATAAAATGTCAATTCATGTCAAGGACTAACTGATTCTAAAGTTTGATGAAAATTCGTGCATTAGTTCTTGAGATACACCTATAGTGGAAGTTCTGAAAAATACAGCATAGCAGCGCCACCTATTGAGCTATTTACACCAAAATGTACAAAATGTCAATTCCAGTCAAGGATTAACTGATTCTGAAGTTTGGTGAAAATTATTGCAGTAGTTCTTGAGATACAGCTATAATGGAAATTCAGAAAAGTGCAGCATAGCAGCGCTACCTGTTGAGCGATTTGCACCAAAACACAAACAGCACTAATTCATATCAAAGTATACTCGAGTCTGAAGTTTGATGAAAATCCAAGCATTACTTGTTGAGAGAGAGCTATTGCGGAAATCGTAAAAAATGCAGATAGCAACGCCACCAGTTGAGCGATTTACACCAAAATTTACAAAACTTCAATTCATGTCAAGGACTAACTGAATCTGAAGTTTGATGAAAATCCGTGCATTAGTTCTGGAGATTGAGCCATTCCGGTAATCGTGAAAAAGGCTGCATAGCAGCACCACCTGTTGAGCGATTTACACCAAAAACTAATCAGCAGCGAGTTATATCGGGACTAACTGAATATAAATTTTTATTAAATTCCGTGCATTAGTTCTTGAGATAGAGCGCCCACAAAATTTTTGTCACATACAGGCAGACAGACATTTTGTAAAAACATGTTTTTTGGAATATCTGACCCCTAAAACGTGTAAATCTATCGAAAACCGAAAGTCGAAATTTTTCACGAATCCAGTACTTTCTTCTTGTAAAGATAGAAGAAAGTAAAAATATAATAAGATATAATTACTTACAGTGGCATTAATTTTGGGATAAAAATTCAGGCTCACCTATGGATTGATTAAACAATAGGCGAATTGGGTACTGACACTCCTGATTTTAGTGGCCGCCGAATTTTGGTTTAGGAAATTTTTATATAGCTGAAATTTCAAGATTAGAATTTCTAGATAGTGCCCGTCAAGATTTGACGGTAAATAACATGAATGTTTCATCGGAATAATTCTTGAATTTTTAATTAGTTTCCTTTTAAATTAATTATTGAATGACGAATTTCTATATTGCATAAGTGATTCCTATTTCTTTAAGGTGATAGAGGATCCTCTCAATCTAACCTATTCACTGAAGTGAAAGAATTTTAAGTTTATAATTTACAATCAATTATGCTTGCTTTTTATCAGAAATTTACCTAAAAATGCCGGGTAGAGAATTTATTTTTACTTACTACGGCCTCTTTTTTTTCTAAATAACAATATTTATTTCCATTTATTTATTTATTTAAACACGACGATTAAAAGCTGCCATGAATTTTATTTTTATCTGTCTCATTCTCTAAAAACCTAAATTTGAAACTTGATGCAGCTAACTATTTATAATATACATTTTTTATTACTTGAATTTTATTATACATTTTTTAAATATTAAACCTGGATATCAAGGTAATTTCTTTTATAGCTCTTATACGAATATTTTTCTTTCTTTACATTTTATTTTTTAGAATGACAAACTTTTCTTTCTGACACACACACATATATATTCTTGATAATGGTCAAAAAATATAACGAAAATTGTAGATCAGCTCAACTTATTTAATTGATAATTACATGCAAAATATCTTAGCTTATATATTTTAAATATAAAATCATTAATGTTTCAAAATGTTTTATAAGGCATCGAAAATGTTTAGTTTTTTTAAATAACGGCACATAAAGAGGCGGGGAGAGGGGGGGGGGACAATATCAAGCCCCTGGACGCTCTTTGTCCGATCTGTGGAATTATCTGAATATTGGAAAGCTCGCTCCTATTTTTTTTCCCGTAGAAGAACTCTTGTCCATTTCTTTCTGTGTCCAAGACTGCCCTAAAGGAGTTTTCTTCCCTTACTTGGCCCCCAACCGCTTCCCCTCTGACCCCCTGCTTGACCCCAACTCGTTGACAGCTTCATAAAGGCATAGGCGTGTTTAGAAAGGGGGGAAAGAAAGGACACAAGCAGAACTCAGATCCGGAAAAAGAAATGAGTGATACAAAGCCTTAAGGGACAAAAGTCCAATCCCCCCCCCCCCACCCACCCCGAAACTCTAGAATGTCCCTCTCCAGAACCATAGAAATCCCTCCCGAAGAAAAATGTCTGAATTCAACACTGCTTAAAAAAAGCAGCATGGCAGCACAACCTGTTATATCATTTACCCGAAAACCTAATCATGAACAACTTATGGCAGAATATTAAGTTTGATGAAATTCCCTTCATTAGTTCTTGAGATATGATCCCTAAAACCGTTTAAATCCAGAAAAACGTGTTGAATTCCGGGGGTATCCCGGAGGGACGTGCCCCCCCCCCCCCTGTGCAACATTCAAATGTCCCCCCAGAAGGTTTGAGATTTTATGCTTAATATACAAAAGTCCAATCCCCTTCCCCTCTGAACTGTCCCTCTTTGGATCCGCAGAAATCCCTCCCGGAGAAAATTGTCTGAATTCAACACTGCTGATAAAATCTGCATAACAACGCCCCCTGTTGGGCGATTTACACCGAAATCTAATATGCAACAATTTATGCCAACGTCTAACTGAATGTGAAGTTTTTGAAAACCCGTGCATTAGTTCTTGAGATAGAGCTATTGCGAAAATCGAAAAAATGCAGCATAGCAGCGCCACCTGTCGGTAGATTTACATCAAAAAGTAATCAGCACCAATTTATATGAAAGTCTAATTGAATCTAAAGTTTCAACAGATTCCATGCATTAGTTCTTGAAATAGACCGTCCACAATTTTTTTGTCAAAGACAAACAGTCAGGCTGACAGACAGACAATGTATAAAAATAGTCAAATCGTATTCCAGACAAGATCTTCTAAAACTATAAATCCTTCGAAAACCGGAAGTCGAAATTTTTCCCGAATCCAACGCTTTCTTTTTCTAAAGACAATAGATAGCAAAAAAAAAAATGACCGCATCGATTCTGCCCGTAAATTAAGATCAGAAATGGCGAATCGATTCAGTTCAGATTCGATGCCGATGTCGATCTTTAGATGCGGGCAGAATCGCTATATTTTGATTTACTTAAATTTTTTAGATTCCGGCTAATCGATTCAGTTCAGATTCGATGCCGATTTTTAGATGCGGCTGAAATTGTTATATTTTGATTTACTTCAATTCAAATCGCATCACGCACGATCCACGATTCGGGTTGAATAAATTCCTCCAATTTTACTGTTTTAGTGGCAGAATTGCTGTAAAATTTTGTATAAGAGCCTTTTTTTTTTCTTTCTAGGTTCAGTGTTGAATGGCGGGTTGATTTCTTGACTGCTCCGGTCGGAATGAGGGGGGGGGGGGAGATTTTAGAGTTCCGTAAGGGGGGGATGCACATTTTTCCATTAAAAAGCACAAAATCTCAAAACTTTCGGGAGGGACATTCCAATGTTCCCCCGGGTCACCCACTGAATTCAATACTAGGTTAAATCGTTATACTTTTGTTTAGAAGCCTAGTTATTCGGGTTACTAGTTTATTATGTTGTATTTTTCAAGTTCATTCCTTCTAATCCTTTCCGCCCCCCCTCCCCCTTCCTCGCCAATCTTAATTTACAGGGCCGTTCAAAATATGCATGCTATTTTTAAAATGCCCAATACTCGTTCTACTTTATTATAAATCCACATTTTGAAACCTTGACCAAAGATACATTTGAGGTCGCCCCTCCCACCGTTTGAGACCTGCCCCCCGGGGGGCATATTTATTGTTTCTTCCAAACCATCTCTTGTAACATATTGTTGGAAAGCTTTTAACGTCCTCTTTTATTTTCTGTCCTTCCTCCCCCCTCCCTAGTTACACGCTCTTGGCACTTTTTAGCTCACAGGCTATCAAAGCTTGAGATTTAATGCGCCTGTCGGTATTGTATGTATGTATGTATGTACGTAACGCGATAACTCTTGATAGAAATATCCGATTTGCCTCAATTTTTTTTCTATGTTCATTCTGCTAAAGCGCTTACCTGATTAGTTTTTGGGGTTCATTGGTTAAGTATAAAGGGGGGGGGGACGGGGGCCAGTCCCCCCCCCTTAACTTAGATAAATGGGTTTTTCATGCAGAATTATCAGATTTTCTTCAAATTTTGGTATACCGGTTAATTTTGATAACGAGTTTCTCTGATTATATTTGAAGGTTCATTGTTATAGTCTAAAGGGGGGAGGGGGGAACGAGAGGATAATACCCTCCTTAATTTAGATAGATGGGTTTTGCTATCCAATTTACTTCAAATTTGGTATACCAGTTTATTCTGATAAGGCGCTTCCCTAATTAGATTTGGAAGTTCATTGGTTAAATATAAAAGGGAAAACGGGGGCTAATACCCTCTTAATTTAGATAAATGGGTTTTTGTATCCGATTTGCTTCAAATTTGGTATACCGATTTATTTCGATAAGGCGCTTCCCTGATGACATTTGGAGGGTCATTGGTTAAATATAAAGAGGGGAAACGGGGAGGGGCAATCCCCCCTTCCCCTTAGTTTATTTTTCGAGGGGCATTATTCTTTGAAATAAGAGCATAATATACAGTTAGTGTGAATAGCCTGTGAGTTCAATGCCATCAGTTTAACTGGGCACTTTTCTTTTTAGCTCACAGGCTATCAAAGCCTGAGAGCTAATGTGCCGCAGTTTCTGTATGTATGTACGTACATACGTAACGCGATAACTCTCGATAGAAATATCCGATTTGCTTCAATTTTTTTTCTAGGTTCATTCTCATAAGGCGCTTCCCTGATTAGTTTTGGGGGTTCATTGGTTAAGCATAAAGGGGGGGGGTACGGGGGCTATCCCCCCACTTAGATAAATGGGTTTTTCATGCAGAATTATCACATTTGCTTCAATTTTGGTATACCGGTTAATTCTGATAAGACGCTTCCCTGATTAAATTTGGAGGTTCATTATTTAAGTATAAAGGGAGGAACAGGGGCTAACCCCCCTTAATTTAGATATATGGGTTTTTCTATCTGATTTGCTTCAAATTTGGTAACTAGTTTATTCTGATAACGCGCTTCCCTGATGAGATTTGGAGGCTTATTGTTTAAGTATAGAGATGTGACGAGGGGGGGGGGATTCCCCTTAATTTATTTTTCGAAAGGCATTCTTTGAAGAAAGAGTATAAAATACAATTAGTATGAATAGACTGTGAGCTCAATGCCATCAGTTTAACTCGATACTTTTCTTTTTCATTTATTATTGTTTCAGTGAGTGCACTCTGCATGTCAGTGAATGAGTCAATAACTGTTTATGGTTTTTAGATTACTGCTGGGGGGGGGGGGGGGGGAAGAAAAAAAAACATATAATCAAGGAATGTACTTTTATTTATTTGTTAACCAGAGAAAAGTATGTTATTTCATTCTTAATGGCTCTAGGATGAGAACATTTTTTTTTTTTTTTTTTTTTTTTTTTTTTTTTTTTTTTCTTAACAGCTAAATATTTGGTAAACATTAAAAAGAAAGATATTTATAAACTGTAAATGAGATAAGGAGATATATATTTTAAAAAGGGAAAGAAATTTTAGTTAAATATATTATTAAAAGGAGAATTTTGACCATTAATTGGGGGATAATTAGTATGTGATGATTGGTTAATTACATTCATCACAGCTATTTTAAAAGAAGATTTGTAATATTTGCATGTCCCCATACTTATAGAAGACCCTAAAAAGACTTAAAAACCATTTAAGTTTTTAAATAAATTTAGATCCTTCAAAATTTCGCTCATCTGCGCATTTTTAAGAATTACGTTTATAGGAAGAAAGTCCCCATCTGTTTGGTTGAAGGAAATAAGAGTTAGAGTAGAAAGTACATCTTTTCCGGACGAAAAAAAAAAAAAAAAAAAAAAAAATCATTTCTTTCTTTTTTTTTTATCTGACCGAGATTTTTTTTTAAAGATAAATTTAAATATTATATAAATCATTATCAAAATTACACCTTAAAAATAATAATTTTAAAAGTTTAAAAAAAACTTATTTTTTTACTCAAAGGTCTGTAGTAGCTTACTTCTGGGCCGCTAACATTGTCTATGGCCCACATAAATGGAGGTGAGGGATAGTCGTTACGGCCCTGTTGATTCGCTACGTTTTGGAATTACAGTAAATTCTGTCTAAGGCGGACTCTGTATAAGCCGGAAATCTCTCTACCGCGGAAATTTTTTCAAGTCCCGGCGAACCCATAGAAAATTACATTAATTCATGCTGATAAAGGCGGAATCTGTCTGACGCGGAAACGAAAAGGATTTTAAGGTCCCACCGAAACCAAAATTTTGCATAAGGCGGAAAAAGGATAATTTAAAAATGAAAAGCGTTTTGTTTATTAAACTTTAAAACTGATAAGTCAAATAACTCAATGTCGAGCATGTTAGCTAAAATTCCGTAAGCTTTTAAAAAAGTTAATTCAAAAGAACAGAAACTTTAAATTTTAAGGAATTTATGCTTATGCCATTTTTTCATATGCAAAATTGCATCTAAAAGTTAATATTTCTAGTAAAATGAACATTTATGAAAATGATTACGTATTTTCGAAAGTACAATATATTATACTTTAAGATTGTACTCAAATTCAAAATTATAGCGTTCTTTCTCATTCTCGAAGGTTTTTTTTTTTGGTGTGTATAAACTTCCAATATGAATGTATTACAGCAGTACTAAGAAATTGAATAAAGTTTCTCATTTATCTTTAAAAAGACAAAGAATCTTTCAGAATTTCAGTTTTCAACCGATTTTCTAGTCAGGAGAATCAATAAAAGATCGTCATCTTCCAGGGATTTTTTTTTTTGGGGGGGGGGGGGGGGGAGCTTTTTTGCATAAGCCGTAATATTGTCTACCACGAAAATTTTTCTCAGTCCCGACCAATTCCGCCTTAGACAGAGTTTACTGTACTATTTTTCAGCTTATCTGTGTGAATCTGCGTGAACATCGAAACATCGATTCAAGTATCGATTCTAGAATTTGGGAATCGATTCTTATTGCGATCGATTCTGTTTTATACGATGTCGATTTTAATCGATTCTCAAATTTTCCAGAATCGCCCATCACTAGTTCACACTAGTCACGCTGAGAAACTCTAATGTTAAGTTAATCCTGTCGGAGCGTTGTTTACAGATTTCTATCTCGCATTTAAAAAAAAAAAAATTCCATTGGATAAGTGAGGTTGACATTTTTTTTGGTGCGTTTGTAGTTTTTTCAATTTTGGCTGTAGTTTTTTCATATGAAGATAATTTCGCTTTCAGTTCCGGTTCTAACTGGTTCCAAAAGTGAAACTATTTT
Organism: Maratus speciosus; assembly: GCA_963932465.1. NCBI lineage: Eukaryota > Metazoa > Arthropoda > Arachnida > Araneae > Salticidae > Maratus > Maratus speciosus. Next base: position 584,059 of record CAWVRF010000674.1, read on the forward strand.
CATGTTAAAAAAAAAAAAACTGCAACAAAAATCGAAAAAGTACAAACGCACAATAAAAGTTATCGATCACAGATTCGCAAAAGAAAATCATTTAAAAATATTAAAGTGCAGGTGAGAAATCTGTAAACAATCCTTCCATAGGATTAACATTAGCTTGAGCGTTTCTTTCGTGACTGGTGTAGGCTCTTAAGGGGCTAGTGCCCTCACGCGAAAACAGCCGCTCGTTAATGTCAATCCATTGGGAGAATTTTTTTAAATATCTCGTTTGGGTTTCAATATTTTTAAATGATTTATTTTGCATTGGATGGCTGAGGTAAGATCTCTACAAAGGCTGTTTTTTACTTTTTCTATTTTGTTTGTCGGTATTTTTATTTAGAATGCTTTCACTTTCGGGACCGGTTCCAAAATTGAAAGTATCCTAAATACAAATACAGGAAAACAACTTCGAAAAAGTAAAAAACGACCTTTGTAGAAATAGACCTCAGCTATCCAATGCAAAATAAAATCCTTTAAAAATATTGAAATCTAAACGAAATGGTAAAAAAAAAAAAAAAAAAATATGACAACGGATTAACATTAGCGAGCGGTTATTTTTGCGTGACTGAAAGTATTAGGCAGTATTATATTGTATTGTAACTGTGTATCTTATGTATTTTATTAACTAATATTATATTGTAACTGTGTATCTTATGTGTTTTATTAATTAATATTATATTGTAACTGTGTATCTTAGCCGTTTTACTAACTAATATTATATTGTAACTGTGTATCATATGTGTTTTATTAACTAATATTATATTGTTATTATGTGTAATGTAACCAGGATTTTTTAAAATTTAAATATTGTAATATTCTAGAAATGATAAAATAAATAATAATAATAATAAATTATGGGAGATGTATTGAGCCAACCTCCACGTGGTATCTCCTGGGTAACGCTAATAGGCTCAAAAGTACTCAAATAAATACTATTAAAGAGCTCTTGCAGAACCAAATGTTTTACCAATGTTATTAAATTATACACTTTTTTTTTCAAAGTGAAAATAAAAAGTATAATTACTGATAAAATGATGAAATTAAAGAATAAATACAAAAATAAAAAATCTCATTTCATAGTAACTATAATTAAAAAAAAAATCTATATCTAGTAAAACTTAATAATGCAAGTGTAATTCGATAAAAGTGCTCAGTTTCTCTAATGTTCAAATCAGCATGGCGACGTGGTGGTTCGAGTGATGCCCTCGCACCAGGCGCCGTAGATTAGGATAGGAGTCTTTTTGCTTAATTCTTAATAATTTTAGCTCTTAGTCCTAGTATAGCCTAGTTAAGATTAAGCTTTTTGTTGTCTTAAGAGACAACGTCATTTAAGATTATTTAGTGCTGCTTTAAGAAGTAGCGTTATTTTGTTTGCTTTAACAAGCAAGACTTTTTGCCTTAGCGTTGTTTAACAACAACATTTTATTTATCAAAATTTTAGTTTTTTCGAGGAGATCATATTTGAATCACCTCAAATTTTTTATCTTTTTGCTTTCCTTTATTAAAACCAATTAAATTTTCTTCTTTTCCTAACCTTTCCTGTCAGTTTTTTATGTTGTAAGTGGGATTAAGCAGTGTTTGGCACTGCTGCTTATTCCCATGTTTTTCCTTCTGCTTTCCCTTTTTGAGGGGTAGTGATGAAGCGGATAATTTGCACTTAATAATGCGAATTAACATGCTCTCTGAACCCCTCCTATCACACGGTGAAGCTAAAATACTAAGATTCTATTTAGTTTTGAAGATTTAAGAGATTATTCTTTAATATTTTAATATTTAATAATGTCGATAATATAAAAAAAATTTAATATTTGAAAATTAAATATGAATAAGTTTTTCTAAGAGAGTTTAGTCCCCTACCTGTTAATGTATTAAACACATGCTATCAAACAGAAAATAAATGATTAAAATTGACAGCAAAAACTTTCACCTCAAATTTCTTGAAATGTAATTTTTGTGACTTAACATGTTCTTTCACTTAGCTCTTCAATTGTGGTTGCGCGTTTTTATATTTAACTAATTTTTTACCTCTTACTTGCTACTTCCAAATTCTGCAGATCCTATTCAGAAGATCTCGAGTACATTTCCATTTATTGATAAAAATTGCTAACTCAACGTAACATAGTAATAAATTGCTAACGCAACGGAGTGTCTACAAATGGATTGCAAAAATACATGCCACTCGACCTACAAGTGGAGGTAGGAGAGATAAACCGAGTTTAACAATTTTATATGGATGCTTTTGACGAGTTTTAAATTTCATTTTCCTGTAAGAGCTGTCTTTATCAGAATCATGTTCAGAGGCAGATTACCCATTAGGCTGGGTAGGTTGAAGACTAGATACTCAGAAGAAAAGAGTACGCTAAGATTTTCATTCGTTTTTTTTTTTTTTTTTTTTTTTTTTTTTTTTTTTTTTTTTTTTTTTGCCATATTAGGCGGGAAAATATGTAATGCAAAGGACAAATTATGTGTGATATGCTTTGTCGTACTCATTTATGGAATTTTGAAAGTTATTAATACTTAAATTGTATTATAAACGCTACCCCATTTTTAATTTTTTTTTAATTTTGATAAAAAGTCGTGGAATTTTTGGGGTTAAAATTTGTGTGATAGATTTACACAGCAGCAATGATACGATTTTGTAAGCAACTCTACGAGCAATATCTTTTAAGGAAGCTTTTAAGTTTTAGTCAAGCATTTTGTCTATTTTCGCTACTTAATTTTTAGCACCCTGGTCGTTACCCGATCCCCCCCCTCCCCTCACACACACATACGCACCTTTAAAGCCACCCCTGTATTTACAACTTTTGAAATATTCTAAATGTTATTGGATTGTTTTTGGGACGATTTCTGTTTATGTGTTTAAACTTTACGAATGTTACAACAATGCCCACAAAATTCAAAGAAACTTTATATTTAGTTAGGGCCAGTCGAATAATTTGTGATTAGGCAGATACTTATTGAATGTTGCTGATAATCCACAAGAAAAATTAATTTATATCAGGGAGGAAGAAATCTTCGAAGTAAAATGGAATTCCTGCGGTTCATGATATTTTGTATCATTTGAAATTCAATATTAAAGCGTATTATTGGAATAGATATGAAATATAAGAATTCGCGACTTGATTTAAATGTAGGAATAAAACTCATATATCTTTATATCAAACTCACCGGAGCTTTGATTTACTGCTTCGTTTCAGGATTTTGAAGCAGAAAAAATTTCATAATAAATTTTCAAAATACCGTATTTTCGGGTGTATAGCACGCACCCCTAAATCGAGCAGTACCATAAAAAAGTTCGTGTATAAGCCGCGGAGCTGCATCGTTGTATAGCCCGCGGGCTATACACCATCTACGAATGTATATTTCGACCAGGGTTTACGCCGCATGTGAAATTTCCGAGGTAATCGCGAATGGCGTGCTAAACAGAAACACATTAATAAGAAGAATTAAGAAATCATAAAAATGAAATTATTAATTAGAAATAAATAATTTAAATGCACAATTCGAAATTATTAATATAATTTAAATAATATAAATACGAAAAACTGCACTAAAATTGCGTGAAATTTGCAGCTAAAATTCCAGCATATGGCGTGGATGATAAATTGCATTATTACCTTGGTATATCGCGAATGATTTTGCAACAAAAAAATTAATTAAACTGAAATTTTAAAAACCGCAAGCATCGAAATTACAGGGCTCCCACTAGATCCGTTTTTTTTTACTTCAAGTTCGTATTGGTCCGTTTTTTCATTGTGAGGTCCGTAAAGTCCGTTTTTTGACACTTTTAACCGACTTTTATGTAAAATTTTACCGATGTTTGGCATTTAGCCGAGCATCGCGGAAAAATCGCGCTTTTCGCAAATATGTTCCAAGAAATACCATTAAAATTCGTTAATCGATCACGAAAAGAATCGCCAACTTTGTCAAAGGATTGCGAAAAAGCGCAAATTTCTTCAAAAGATCGTGAATTTCGTTAAAAGATAGAAAAAAACGCGGTCAAAAGATAGAAAGAAACAAAGCGGTTAAAAGATCGCAAAAAAGACTAATTTCCTCAAAGGATTGCGAAAAAAAACGCAAATTTTGTCAAAGAATAGCCAAAAACGCGTTTTTCGTCAAAAGGTCGCAAAGTACAGAAAAGGATCGCGAAAAACACGCAAATTTCGGCAAAGGATCGCGAAAAAAAACGAGAATTTTGTAAAAAGATCGCGAAAAAACACGAATTTCATCAAAAGATCTCTCAATAAAACGCAAGTTTTGTCAAAGAATCGCGGAAAACGCGATGTTCGTCAAAAGGTGGCAAAAAAACAATAAAAAAACACGCGAATTTCGGCAAAAGGTCTCTCAATAAAACGCAAATTTCGCCAAAAAATCGAAAAAACATGCGAATTTCGTCAAAGGATCGCGAAAAAACGTGAATTTCGTCAAAAGATTACGAAAAGAACGCGAATTGCATCAAAATATCGCGAAAAAAACAGTCAAAAAATTGCGGAAAAAAGCACAAATTTCGTCACAAATCGAAAAAAAAAACTAATTTCGTTAAAAGATTTTAAAAACTTTAATTTCGTCAAGGTATAGTAAAAAACATATAAATTTCATCAAAGAATCCCGAAAAACACGCAAATTTCTTTAAATAGTCGTGGAAAAATTCGTGAAATTCAACCTGTCTTACAAGGTTTGTAACCTCTACCAATAACAATGGCTTTAAGGTAATGAATTTCAGAATTTGAATCGGAGCAAGCGTTTTCTTTATAACAAATTATACTTTGAACATTTATTAATTAGTGACAATTGGAGGAAAGGAGGGTTTCCTTGTTTATTTTATTTTATGATTTGCGAAAATAGTTTCCTTTTGATCTCTTTTTTTACAAAATATGTGCTCCCTTTTGGTCCCCTTTTTTACTACACCAGTTGAGTGGGAGCTCTGGAAATATGAAATTATTAATTTGTTATAAATAATATAAGTACGATATTCAAAATTAATAATTCATTATGAATAATATTTAAAAGAAAAAATCCCGTTAAAATTGAGTAAACTTTTCTATACACTAAAGAGCGTCATGAGAACGATTGGGCGTTAGCAATCTCAACTTTAACTCAAGTATCTTAAATAACGTGCTTGAATGACATTAAAATGACGACGTGCTAAAATGACATTTACTTTCACAGTGCCATATATTAAAATGATTTACAAATAGATAATAAGCGTATTAATTTTAATATTAATATTAGCGCTATGTACAAATAAAATAACGTTATCACATCCCATTTCGTCAATTGAATAAGATATAAAAATTCTCATTTTAATCATTTCTAAAAGAATCTGTAGATAGGGAATGCAGATGTTTTTGATTTTTTTAAGAGGGGGGGGGGGAGGATTAAATAGAAACCTCGCACAATAATTCATCGAGAATTTTAAACTTATTTTTAAACGGAAAAGCATGGAATCTGCTGGCATATCTATCAAAGTGATTTGAAATCGAATGCGTTTTTCTATTTTCGATAAATGTATTATATCTTAAGTTATAAGCGATTGCTATTTGATGATTACCTTTCCCGAGCTGTCTCATCTGGAAATTCAGTTGAAAAATCAACTTTCAGCATTTTCTAAATGTTTTTTCCCTTATCAAAAACTGAAAAACGCTGTTCGATTTCGTTAAGTATTAATAAATGCGGCAATAGTTTTATACATTTAAAATTAAAAATGACTTATAGTGAATGCAGCCGTTATTTATGTGTGTATGCGTGTTTTATAATAAAGTTATCAGAAACAAAACAAAACTTTTTATTTAATTCGAATCGGTTTTATTTAATTCCAATCAATCTGCAAGAAATTTCATGACCTACTTTTATTATTTCTTTGCACGTGGAACGATAAGGATTATAAACATTATATGATTCATGCTAGCCACTACGAAAAGATATCACGTGCGATCCTAAAGCTATTTTCTTTTTTTTTTCCCCCCCCTTCTTCTATCGCTCTGTTTGGAACTTTTTAGCTGTCAGAATCTCAAAGAAATAGATTTCAATTAGAAGATTTTGCTTTAAAAGCATTTATACACAAAATGATTACCAAGAAAAAAAAAAAAAAAACTTACCATCACTGTGCTGTTTCTTAAATACAAGATGATTTAACAATGCAATTTAACCTGATTTATTTTATGGTCGTTTTTGAGAATATTTGGCGTTATTGTAGATGTTTTAAAAATACTTCTTGCATGAACATTTAAAAGTTATATTTTATATTTATTTCAATCACTTGGTACAGAATTGAATCCTGTATTGGGCCGGGTAATCGGATAGTACCCGAACCCGACTAAAGTTCGGGTCGGGTTGGGATTTTTTTTCTTTCTTTTGACGTGGGTCGGGTTGGAATTTGATTCGTTCGAGTTAACTTTTTTTTTCTCCAAAAGATGATGCTGAATATTTGTTAAAATGGTAAAAGCCGAAATAATTTGATACAAGAAAAACATAATTATAGGCTACTTTTCCGTAAATGCATTAAAACTCGGTAATGTCGTAGTAACTTTTCTCTTTTATTAGTTGAGTAAATGAACTACAAAACATTGGTTTCTTTATTTCTTTCGTTTTTTTTTTTTTTTTTTTTTTTTTTAAATAACAGGTGGAACATGTTGGTTAATCACGTGAAAAACATAAAATTTACGCGTCCGGATTTGAAATATCCCGAAATGCGCAGATTTCTGACACTCACACTGCTATTTAAATTAGAGATGAATTTCAGAAAACCAAACGATTTTTATTCGAAACAAAAGTATTTCGAAGCTTGTCAAAGAATATCGTAGATAAATAAAGTGAAAAAAGCTCTTAAGGTTATTTTTTAAACACCTCACTAGTCAACCTAATCTTTATAGGTGGACGAAAACACAACAGAAAAGTTTCCACACTTTTGAGCGTTACCCGAAAGGAAAAACTCTTCTTACACCCAGCAACATCCCAATAAGAGGTCATTCAATATTATAGATTTTACGTTCACATGTATATGGCACATACACAGCAATGTGTGAGCGACAAAGTAATGGAATAGTTCTCCGGTTTATGAGTCAAACCACTGCGGACCACTTCGCCCTTAAGGTTGTTCTCAAATTCAAGAGGGCAACTTTATGACATAAGTTTTAATTTATTTTTGTTCGGAAGTAATGAAATTAGGAGGTGTTGTTGTTCAGAAACTATGTCATCGAGCTGTTTTTTTTTCCGTTTTTTTTTTTTTTTTTTTTTTTTTTTGCAAGCAAAATAGATGTTTCAGAAAATAGTGTCCAAAGTGGGTGTTTTGAACCGAATTTCTTCGCGAAAGTAGAATATCCACTCAAGAAAAGGGTGTGAACGTGTTTGTCACGTGATCAAAATCGCTTATAACTCAATAGATAATTTATTGATCAAACAATGGAAAACACAGTTTGATTGTAAATCGCTTCCATGGCCATGCTTTCCAATTTTATATCTTTCCAAAAATGAATTTGTAAATGTATCAAAACATTTTGCGTTTGTTGAGGAGAGCAGTTGAGAACAGAAAATGCAAAGGTCTAGAAACAAGAGTCCCACATCAAGTAAGGTGGGTAACCGATGTTTTCGAAACGCGGTTCGTGTTCAGGCAGGGTTGACCATGTATTTTAATGTCGGAGGTAAATGAAAAAAATCGGTTGACAAATCCCTATCGAAAACGCATGAAGTGAAAACGCATGAAGTGATCAAAAATTGATTTAATTTAAAATTATTTAAATTTGTTAGTGAAGGTGTCATCGTGAAAACTAGCAGTTAAACGTTACACCTAACTAGGGTCCTGCCCGGGTAATAAATAAACTTTGCAGCCCAGCAAATTTTATTTAAAACTCAGCTGCAACCCGAACCGAACCCAACGAAAGATATTCCGTCTACCCGCATACCGATCGAAACCGAAATACTTAATTCCAATCCCAACCTGAAACCCGGAATCTGAGAAAATTGATCCAAAATATAATGTATTTATAAAAAAATATTCTGTAATCATATCTCCAATATTAATGTTATCTTTTATGTAGTACAATAAACATGTAAGGAGTCATTCATATTCAAATACGTAGTTTCCCGTCTGAAATAGATTCCTGCGCAGGTTGGTGTGACAGCGTTTCTGTCCCATAAGTATCATTTTTATTCAAATTAATTTAAAACATATCTTTCTTACTTTTAGATCATATTAGCCTCCCCCCCCCCCTCTTTCCTGTAATGAAATAGGTGATTAAATTCATTTCTCAAAAACATCCAGATTTTATTAATGTGGTTTCTTTCTTTTTCTAAACACATCTTTATTTCACGTCGCTGAAAGATTCATTTCGTTTTTCTTTGTTTTCCCTTATCTGTCTGTTCCACTGCAGCTGCTAGTAACAATATCTCTTCATTTAATTTCATGCAGAGAAAAGCTTCCTTATCACTGCTAAGATGGAACCGTTGAAAATCTTTTAACAACGAATGTGAAAGGAATGTATTTTATGCGAGTCTCTGCATTTTTCCCTTTCCTCGGTCTGCAGTATGTAATTTTAAGTAACACTTGTTTAAGCGAATGCCAGTCTGTAATATAAACACCTCTCAGATGTTTCTGCAGTCTCTCACATTGAAATGAGATGCGGTTTTTAAATTCACGTTGCATGGAGGCAATCTTTTTGTCAGTTGGTTTTACCAGATGCCTTTCTTGGCATTTCTCGTTTGTATGTTGCGGGCATTTTAACGTAATAATTTCGCTTAGATAATGATTCCCAGGATTTGGGGACTGGCAACCATTTTCCATGACGCGTTTCATTGTTCTCATCCGGGTTGCTGGATTTTTGGGATAATCATTTGGCTCGCGAATAAAACCTTTGTCCACAGTTCGTTCAGGGTGCCAATGTTTGAATTTGGCGAAGTGTAGCGACGAGTGTGATATGATTCTTGTGAAATCTGCCTCTCAACTTTTGATCTCCAAAGAAAGAGGATGTAAGACCCAGTGGTGTAGTCGTAAAAAATTCAGAAGGCATACGCTCTAAGCAGAGGGTATATGTTCAAGGCACAGGCTATACCCTAAAGTGTATATATATTATAGCTTTTTGAGAAACAGAGGGTATACGGTGTTCCTTAAAAAAATCCAGAAGGTATACGACGTATACCACCGTATACCTTCCACTACATCCCTGGTAAGACCTTCACGGTCTGTGGGTCACGCCCAGGCGTACCTTGTAAAATATTTATTCTCTCTCTCACTCTTAATTAATTATGAGAAAGATCTCTTTTGTAACTTTAAATTTAAAATGTTGAATAAATTTTCATAGTTCCCGTAATATGGTTGGAGTTTTTGCATTTAAGCGAACCATCCCACTGAACACTATTACAGTTGGGTTATACTCGACCCAAACGTTTAACTTAAGGCTGTTCTCAACTGCTGTTCTCAACTGCTGTGCTCAACAAGCGCAAAACGTTTTGACACATTTACAAATTCAATTTTTAACGTAAGGATATAAAATTGGAAAGCCGAACTATGGAAGCGATTTGAAATCGAACTGTGTTTTCCATTTTTGGATCAATAAATTACCTATCGAGTTAGAAGCCATTTTGATGATGTGACAAACACGTTTTTCATCCCTTCTCGAGGGTTTATATCTTTTCGGGCAGAAATTCGGTTCAAAACGCCCATTTTGACACTATTTTCTGAAAAATCTATTGAGTTTGCAAGAAAACGGAAAAAACAGCTCGATGACATAGTTTCTGAACAACAACACCTGCTAGTTTCATGCATTTCAGAACAAAAATAAATTAAAACTTATGTCCTAAAGTTGCTCTTTTGGATTTGAAAACAGCCTTAAAGTCAATTCGAAACCTACGAAAAATTTCCGTTGTCTCAAAACCCGACAACAATTTTTCTATTGACCCTAAACCGAAACACTTCAAACCGAACCCGACTCGACACAAAAAAGATCTTTAATTTAATACAGTTATGAAAAAATAGTCTGCAATTCCATCTTTTATGTAGAATAGTAGAATATAAACATGTAAAGTGATAGATTCAAATTTAAATATAAAATTCTTCATCTAAAACTATAGCCTAGACTTCCTTTTTGCAAAATTGAGCTAATTCGTACTTGGCTCATAAGTACTGTTGCCAGGCCTAGTATCGCAAAAAGCGGGACAGAGAGAGGAAAAAAACGGGGCAGGCGCTTGAAAATCGGGATATCCTTGAGCACTACAATAAAACCAGTTAAAACGGAACCAGTGTAACGGAATAATGCTTTAAACTGAAAATTTTCGCAATGTCGGCTAAAACAGGCTAAGATTAAAGCCTGCTGTCGTCCCATCTCAACAGGTTGCTGTATTAAATAGCTTCCTTTCTTCGTGTTGAATGTACGTGAATTAGAGTAGGTGGGGGCAAAGATACGCACTTTCCATACATTTTCATTTTTAACACACACATTGGTCGAAACTTATGTAATGAGTGATTAAAATGTTAGATTAGAACCTTAGGCAAGTGCTGACATCAACCGACATTCTGTCAAATTATAATTCTGAGAGAAATTGCAATTTTTAAAAAACATTGCTCTGCGTATCTTTGCCCCATTGGTTGGGGCAAAAGTACGCAGTCGTGGGGCAAAGATATGCAGTGCGTTATTTTTGCCCACTTACTGTGGGGTTTTGCCGCATTTCCAATAAAACGAATGAGTTATGCAAAAGCATTAGTAAATTTCACTAGTATTTATGGTTAAACTGAAAATTGTAAGTTAAACCACGAAAAAAAAAGAAAAAACAGGGGGTCTGTGAAATCGCAAATAGCAGTTAACCTCAAACTACTGTGACAAAAATTGTTGCATAAATACTGTGAGCGGCCTTAAAGACCCCTTGATCGTAGAATGAATAAAAGGGTTGATTGAATCATAAGATACTGTTTTTGCGCTAAACTATGTAAAGGCCAATTATAATAAAAGTTGTCCTCATTTAGAAGTCTTTAGCGATACTATTAAGTTTCCAAACGAATCAAAATTAAACTAACATCAATAGTTAAATTGAAAAATACAAGTTAAGCCATGAAAAATGAATATAGCAGCAGTCTGTGAGACCGTTAACTAAGACTTTAAAACAAAATCGTTTTATGAAACAAGAATTTTGATTTTTAAAAGTAGGTAGGTAGATACCTACGTTCTATATTTAAAAAAAAACTTAACTAGAAAAAGGAAAATGTAGTTAACTAGCTTATATTAGTTAAGTAGCTATTATATTTTATACAATATAAAAAATAAAACTTACCACAACGTAATTGTGGAAAGCTTTGCATCTAGCTAAAACGATAAGGCAAAGCCCCGAATCTTAAACTGTGCGTATCTTTGCCCCAAGACGGATGCGTACTTTTGCCCCATTCTGCAGTATTTTACTTAACCGGCTACCTACAAGTTTAAACAAATGCGATCGAGATAAACTATACGACATTTAGAAGCTATAGAGCTCAGCTCTCCACTGAATTTTTGGATTTGCAAAAATTCGAAGTATTGTTAGCTAAACAATAAAGTGAAATTTTAAAAATATTAGATCAAAATTGGAAAATTTAAACTTACATCATTTTCTTGGCACGGAGTGCTACTTTTTTCATAAGGTTTGAACACATAACTACTACACATGAGACTAAACTACTACCTAGCGGTCATGATTGTAGAAATGTTTCTTCATATTAAATCTGGCAGTGCGTATCTTTGCCCAGTGCGTATATTTGCCCCCACCTACTCTATACTTTATCCATAAAGGAATGCTGTGAAATTAATTAGTCGAACTAGAGTTTTTTAAATAATTAACAGCAATTTTATGACAAAAATGCTCATTTTATAAATACCGCATTTTATTTTTTTCATTATTTTGCATTTCAACCGTTTTTGAAAAAGCGCAATTATTATTACGTACATTCATGAAAACATTTCGTCAAACGTAAAAAGTACAGGCAGCAAGTTGCCGGAACGCACCTGTGGTTGGAACTGATTTTTCTATTATTCGAAGAAATTTCCGTCTTTTGACGGGAGAATTATAAAACAAAAATTGAGCTTCGGTTCGCGAACTTTTCATGTTTTGGAAGAAAAGAGACATACATAAAAAATCATTTTCCGATACAAAAAAGTAACATGCAGCACAGTTACGCCCTGTGGTTTGACGAAAATGTAACTTCAGATAATTTTTAAGTTAGATTAATAATTTTATGTATTTTTGGAGGAAATGGGTAAATTAAAATAGAAATTTTTGTGTTTTAATAGTAATAATAATAAAAAAAATGTGTATATTGATCGAAACCAGACAGCATGGTGCTCTAACTTCTGATAAGATACAGAATTTAAATCTGAGACGAAATCTGAAATACAAAGTTCTGAAGAAAAATGTAAGTTAAAGGAAAACTTGTAAAATACCTTAGTTCATTATTTTAATATCAGCTCAATCATAAAACAAAGTCTTGTTGATATGTTTTTTAAAAAAATCTTTAAATTCATACTTATTTTAAAACAACCAAAGTTTAGAGGTCTGCACTGGCCGGGCTCGGGCTTATTTTCAATTCATGGCACTCGGGCCGGATTGGGACTGTCACTACTCTTTCCGACTCTGGCCTTACTTTTTTCTGAAGGATCGGGCCTGGCCTAACTTCTTTTTTTTCGTACCAAGACGGAACAAGTTTCATTCTTCCTTAGGTCTTCATAAGCCGATATTTTCAGTCCCAGTCTCGATCCAGCCCGTATGAAAATCACTGTCTCGGCATGGGCTGGTCCGTGCAAAACTCAGTAAAATTTGGCCAGGCCCAATTTTTTTTTTGCAAAATGTGCCTATATCTTTAAATCGACATTATTCTACAAATAAACATTAAAATTTGTTCATTTTAAAGAATCGTAGATTTCTAGGCAATAATATTGAAATAAACTAATACGTGCGAAAAAGAACCAGCCTGTGATGGAATCCTGTCTTATACGGGAAAATTTATTGATCCATGCAAAATGAATATAATAATACGTGAGAAAATATTATTCTCACGTAAATCGTTTCTCTCGTTCAATCTAATAATACAATCAAGTTTAATCATTTACACCAGCTAAGAAGGGAACTTGTTTATAACGCTTTTCTTTTTTTTTTCTTTCTTATGTGATTCCGTCTTAGAAGATTTTATTGTAGAGAATTTTTTAGATTTTAAGTCTCCAATACATAACTTTTTAATTAACGATATTAACTACAGTTGAAACATTTATATACAAATAGAGATTCATTAAAAAAAATGTCTATCACAACCTAGTTAAAAATGAAGATTATAAACATGAAAAAAAACCTGCAACTTTATCGTAAGCATGAAATGAAAAAAAAAAAAAAAAATCAATCCTAAATGTAAAACAATTCAGGAAAATAGTCTGCAATCATAACTCTAAAATCAATTTTATATTTCGAAAAATGAATGCATACATTTACTCTTTCATATGCAAGTATTTTTTTATCATTTGGAATAATAATCTAGACTTTTCTTTGGAAAAATTTGGCGTACCCGAATCGACTCCCAAGAAACAAAACTCTAATCTGAGACGAGCCGAAAACGGAAACACTAAATCAACCCGATCCACAGCAAAATTTTAGAGCCAATAGCCAACACGTTCGGGTAGAATCGGGTTAATTGACCCGATGCAAGAGATTTTAGTTGTTGCTGTATACAGGGCCCGACTAAGGCTATGGGGGGGGGGGGGCGAGCATCATTCTGGGGGGCCCCCTTCTATATAGCTATAGAATTCTTTTGGAATAATGTGAAAGTGGCTAGTACTAAATTTCATACATATTGTATGTATGCATACAACAGGGTGTCACAAAATGATGTTCAGAAAAAATACTAGTAGGATAATAGTAGAAAAAATGATAGATTGTTTGACACGAGTGTTTTCTTTTTGAAAACTATTACTTTGCTTATCTAAGTACGCTATCAAATGTCTAAAAGAAAATGCCCCAAATTGATCATAATTAATGGTTTTAACTTACCACATTGCGAGGAAAACATTAATAAAGAATTTCTTTTGAAAACAATAGAATACTAAGTTGTCATAGTAAAATTTTAATCATTAGTTTTCTAATAATATAGTTTGTTTTTTGCATGGGGGCAGGGGGTACTGGAAATAGAGCGGGGATGGGGGACCGCACTTCTTCCTAAATGTTTGAAAATACATGAATTTTGGCCATTTTTGGCTAATTTTAATCATTTGGCACCTTTTAATGAAAATCCTGATTACTCTCATGTGGGGCCCCTAAGAAGGGGTGCCAGGGGCAGCTGCCCCGCATGCCCCTGCATAAGTCGGGCCCTGGTATATATTTCCGCAATTTGCAATGAAGTTATGTATGTATATAATTATTTTCTTATTTATACCTTCCATTTCTCTTCTATATATTAAATAGAGATTAATATTCATATTATTATAAAATGAGACTCTACTATATACTAAAATTGATGAACAAAGAAGAAATTTTTAGTTTGATACTAAGTTTGCTGGAATAATTATGCAAAACTCTCTTTTTATTTACCCATTCATTTATAAAAAAAATACTTACTTTAACCTTTTTTAATGAGAAGATCGAAGTAAGCAGATGAATTTCCACCTCCTGTCTCTTTTTGAAATCATATTTCTTATAGGCGCCTAAGTTTGCGGTCAATCGAATAAACATTGAACAGGAGTGCACATGAATGAGTTCTAGATAAAATGTATAAGATTTTCGGTAACATCCGGCTATTGTGACCAGATTTTAACCGACATGTGGTTAAATTCTTAAATTTTCTTGTGGCAGACTAAGGAATAAAATTTTGATTTAGATTAAACTTGTAAAAATTTGACGTAATTTGGGATCGGGAATTTTGAGGAAAATCGGGACGTTCCACGTAAATCGGGACACCTGGCAACACTACTCGTAAGTGTCAAACCTCAACCCCAGACCCATCCGAAACCCGAACTCGGACTCAACCACAACGAAAAAAGTTAACCTTAATCCGAACCGTGGGTCGGGTATAGGTAAAATCGGGCAACCTGAATCGATGCAGGACTCTAATTTGAAATATAATTCTGGGCACTGTTTTGAAAAACCAGCTTAAGCAAAAACGATGCGTAAGAACCAAAACTCATCCCGAAACCAAAAAAATTATAGCCAAGACATTCCGACTTCCAAAGAAAAAAAAATTAGCGGCAAGCTTATCCGTGGGTTGCTTTTTCTATAAACTAACCTAATATATTTTTTAAATTAACCTGTCCCTGACTCGACACGATTAGGATCGTGTGCATTAAAAATCGGGTTACCCGACCCGATGCAGGATTCTACACTCAATTCAAAATATTTTCCCCGACGGCGATTAAATTTGGCCCCGACACGGGGCCAGGTGTGCCCAACGGGGGACATATGGCCCCCGGACACCCCTCTGGCGCCGCCCTTGTGCATAACTCATTTAAAAACCACCTTTAACCAATTTGTGCTCATACCCAGTAACCCTTACGAATTATTTTGTGTAGCCCTGTATATGAATTATAGAATTTATACACACCATATAGTATGCATAAATATAGTGGAACATAAATGCGCATATCATAATTAAAAATGCATTTCCAGCAATCACCGCTGCTAATGTACAGTACTCCAGATGCAATATACTATCTGAAAAATTTTGTTCGCCCTGTAAATGTTATGCACTTCGTAATATACATGAAATAACTTATAGTAAACCTCAGCGACGTATATAAATTTCATTATATGTGAAATAGTTTAACATAATTAAAATACGCCACAAACAATCCCCCCCCTCCCTCCCAATATCATTATGTAACGGAATTCTTTTGTGTGGCCCTGTAAAAGAACAACAACTTTCCTTTGCACCGCATATTATACAGAATGCATGTTTTAGAGCACTCCATAAATGCATATCAATTTTATTATGTTTGGATGCGTGTAACATCATTAAAAATACTTTTCAACGATTTCTTCCCATAGGCCCTAATGTAACGGAAAAATTTTTGACTGTCCCTGTAAATCAACTAAACATGCTACAAACTTCATTTGAAATAGAGATCGTGCTAGGGTAAACGTCAATAACCACCAAAAATTTCAGGACAATCCGAGTATATTTACGGAAGTTAGAGCGCGGACAGACGGAGAGACAAACCGAAGTCATAAACACTTTTCAACTTTGTTGGAAAGTGTTAAAAAGATAAATAATTTTTTAGCACCCGAAATCAATAATACATCGAAAAATGTTTTTGTAAACAGGATTTGATTATTCGCTTTAAACATGAAACAGCACTCCTATTTAGGAGCTGGAAAAAAAAAACAGATAATTAAAATAAACGGAGACACACGCTGAAAATTGTAAAAAAAAAAAAAATCGTTTTACCAAAAGAACGACCGGATATGAAAAGTAATGAGAAGTGTAGGTATGTGTGTTTGAGTATTGCTATGCTAGTCAATAAAATAGACAGTTCCCATGAAGAAAAATGATCTTTTTTGAGCGGCTTTTCAAGTTACTAAATAGGGGTTCGTTAGGAACGAGTGTCTTCTTTCTATAGTGATACCAGATGTGCACTTTTTATTGACCGAACTGAATTCCTTCTGGAGAAGAAAATGAAAATCGGATGTGAAGGTATTTTACTATGAAACACTAATTCACGTTCGCGACGTACAGGCATCTGCAAGAATTCTTCTTTCACATGTGTTCATTTCATCTTGAAAGAAAGCAGAGGTGGGGAGAGGGGGGAGGATATTACTTTTGCAAGATGTAACTATACCGTGGAAACCCACACCGCACGCTATTCCCCCCTCAAAGGGCAAGAAGGGTGTGCCGGGCTATCAAGTGAAGGAAAGGGGAGCTTTCCTCTTTGGATTAACTCATTCGGTTAATCTGCAGGGTAAAGTTAAAAAACTATGTCTGTAATGTTTCTCTCTTTTTTAGACATATATTTTAGCCTTTTATTCCGTTTCATTTAAACTCTGCCCAATGTTTTTACAGAAATTACGATCCGCGAAGTTTGGCTCTTTTTTGTTAAGAACTTTTATCAAATACTAAATTTCTTTAAAAAGACTACGTTATAAAGGAATATGGAATATAAAAACTATGTAATACAATGCGCTCCGGGCGCCAGAACTAAAAGCGAAGGGGGGTGGGGCGCCAAATGAAGAAAATGAATTTGTTTGTCGTTTCATACAAAAATGTATATATGAATATGAAATACAAAGAAAATCACATAAAAATATATGTATATCTGAAATATAAAGAAAATCCCAAGTTAATGTTAAACCTAAGGGAGCGTTCTTTTCAAATTTGTGAAAGTAAAAGTAACTTCATAAAAAAAAAAAAAAAAAAAAAAAAAAAATCTTTAACCAAAATTGAAAAAGTAAACACTAATCCGGTTTGAATTCAATCTCAGCTATTCTAAGCAAGAAAAAAAGATCATTTAAAACTATTAATATGCAAGTGAGAGATTTTAAAAGAAAGCTAGGTTTAACATTAGCGATCCAGTTTCTCCTATGGGACATTGTTTACATATTTCTTGCTAGCATTTTACTTATTATTAATTTTTATTTTTTAAGGATTTTTTTGCATAGGGTAATTGCGGTCGATAACTTTCATTGTGCGTGAGGAGGAGAGGGGGGGATGGCGCCAAAAATCCATGTTTGCCACTGGCCTAAAAAAGGCTAGTTTCTGTCCTGCTGTGTTTCTCTCTTTTTTAAACAGATATTTTAGCTTTTTATCCAGTTTCATTTAAACTCTGACACAAAGTTTTTACGGAAATTACGATCCGCGAACTCTTTTTTGTTGAGAACTTTTATCAAATACATTTCTTTAAAAAGACTTTGTTATAATGGAATATAAAAATTATCTCTATATAATAAAAGCCAGTGTAACGGTGGGCGGGGCGAATCCATCAATCTTACCAGTCTCCCAGGAAGAGACTCAAGGGGTAAAGGATCCATTCTCCCATTGGTTGACAAGAAACAAGAATCCCGGGATTACTTCTCAAGGTTACAAGTCCTGATAATTGAGCAGTAGTAGACACTTCTTCTTAACAAATCAGTGCAAGGCACATCGCATTACACCACCAAAATAAATCGGCAAGTGTCACTTGAGATTATTTCAAGTATTAAGTTACAATCATATTAAATTTTCTTTGCGACATGTAAGGAATTTTAATTTATTTCTCATATAAAGTGATTCGCGGAAAACGATGATATGGTATTTTTAAAAATATCCTTTTTTTTCCTGCAAAAAATTGATAAAACTGACTTTCTTTTAAAAAAGTAATCAATTTAAATATTTTAGGCTTATTATTTTGTAACTTACTTTTAAATTACATATTACTTATATTTTCCTTTTCTATATACAGGTGTATATAAATTTAAACTTAAAAAAAAAAAAAAAAAAAAAAATCAAACATATTCCATATTTTAAAAGTAAAAAATTAATATTTATACGAAAAGTAAAATTAATAATTTTTGATTTATAGCTTTGCATCAGGAGGACAGAAGGTTAGGGGATTTGACGGTTGGGATTCAACCCGAGATACTTATTTATTAATCAATATACATATTAAAAAAATTTGGAGGGGGGGGAGGAAGGGAGGGGGTAAACGATAAAATACAATTTTAAAGTGTTATTAAAAAAATAGTATTATTTCAATAGTTGCAGCAGACTGTTTTAATTACGCACTTTTATTGCATATTTATTAAATTTTTGTTTTATTAAGAAATCTTAATTTTGTTATAGTAGTATTTTAGACGGAAAACCTGGTTTACCCAGAAATATTGTAAATGCTAATTGTGTGTTTATTAGAACATAAACTAACCGAGCTTTGCTCATCTAAACGCTTCCATATTGTCAATTATTTTTTTAATCAGTTTTTCAAGTTTTAAGTGAAAAACACAATTTTTACCCACCGTCCTAGGATGGGCATTTACACTAGTATAATATAATTTTAATTAAAATGTTGTTCTAAACAATCTGTGCTGATGTACATTTTTTTGGATGAAAAGGCATTTTTTCTTTTGAGAATTTATGTCATTTTCACCAATAGAATTGTCTATGCGTTTGAGATAAGTGCATCATTTCCATCAATTATTTTTAAATGTTTCAGGTTTCATTTTTATTGATTACTTATTTTGATTTCAAGGAATAGAAAAAAAAATTTAGAAATAAACTAATAAATTTTGGGAACTTTATGTGCAAG
This sequence comes from Maratus speciosus, assembly GCA_963932465.1. NCBI lineage: Eukaryota > Metazoa > Arthropoda > Arachnida > Araneae > Salticidae > Maratus > Maratus speciosus. Next base: position 603,300 of record CAWVRF010000674.1, read on the forward strand.
CTAAAGTTTGTTGAATCAGACTGATGCAATCACACTAACTTGTTTTAGTTCCATATATGAAAGTGATCTTTCCTTTTGAAAATGATGTCAGGTTCATCATTCGAACTAATCTGGAATCTAAGATTAGGTCACCTTTTCAGGACTTTATCAAAGAAATATGTCCCTCCGACCAACAATACGGAACTTTTACATATTTACGGATACATTTTTAAATGCAAAAGCATGACATTTGCAGGCCTGACTATTGAAGCGATTTGGAATCGAATCATTTTTTGATCAATGAGTTACTTATATATTTATAAGCGATTCTTTCCACGTGACGACAGTTGGCGCAGCATGTCCCCTGTGGGGTTTTGCGCCATAAAACCCTATACAACCAACCACGTGACAACAGGTTTTCCTTTGATAGAATTTTATGAATGATCTTTTGCTTTTATTTAAAAATGGAAAACATTCGATCGCATATATATCTGCATGAAAGCACCTGTCAATTTCCTGTGTTACAATATTCCTTTAAATATGATTTCATTTTTACTTGCGGAATATCATTTAATATACTATAATCAGATTTTATTTTTTGAAACAACTCAAATTACCATGTTTAACAATCCGGCGAGGTTTGTACAGGGTTTTGAGGGCGTAGCTCGTAACGGGCACAGCCTCTGGTACATTAAAAAAATAAATACTTTGAATTATAATTTAAGCGAAAAACTTTCTTAAAACTTTTTCAATTAATAAAACTTTAAATTTTGTATTTTCCTCGGTGGATTAAAATAAATAAGTGAAATTTCCTTTTATTCTAAAAAAAATATATTTTTTAAGTCTAAGGAAACTTTTATTTTTCTAAAACCATCATTGATTTTTAAGAAATAATCCCTTTTCAGCTTTTCAAGGAGTTTATTATAATTGGGTGGAAGAAATTACAGTTAACATTTGACAATTATTTAGTTATTTACTAGGAAAGAACCGAACTGAATAGATAGATACACACATATTTAAATAGTAACAATTAAACAAGATTTTTACATTTTACTCCTGCCAGTTTATAAAGGACGTTTTAAATTGCGCTGGCAAGCAATATCTACATTTTGCTTTTACTTTTAAGTATACTAGGGGATCGTACCCGGGCTTCACGGGTTAAAGAATATAGGCGAAAACACTTTTTTTTAATTGAAAACTAATATTTTTTTAATATGCAATAAATTTTTTAGATTGCCCACTTACATTAAAAAAAACATTTTTTCATACGGAAAATACGAATTATACAATCAAATAATTTTTTGAAATTTATCAAAAGCGATATTTTCTTATTAGCCGCATGCTAAGAGTTATTTGACCAAGATTTTGTTACTTATGGCATCCTTTTATATTCTGATAATTTCAGAGCTTATACATGTCTGTTAAATTTGTGTTTTATTTATATTATTTTATTTATTTATTCATAGGGAAGTTTTTTTTTAAATGGATATTAGCCGTAAGAAAATGATGAACTCTTTATTTTGTTTTAAGAGCAAACGGATTAATCTTTTCTAATCGAGCATAGCGCGATATAGATAAATTAAAAAATATTTCAAATTTTAAAATTGTTTTTAAAACCATAGACAATCAATAAACTGAGATGAATTTTACAAACAAATTCCATTTGAAAGAAAAAAAAAAATCCTATTTGGTGATCTAAAAATTTAAATTGTACGATTACAAATATGTTAGATTTGTGTTTTTTCAATATTATTCTTTTATTTGTTTATAAAAGAAGTATTAATTTTGTTAATTTGTCTTTCACAAATATGTTAGATTGGTGGTTTTTTAATATTATTCTTTCTTTATAAAGGAAGTATTAATTTCGTTATGCAAAAATAGTCAGAAACAAATGCTGGAAAATGTTTGTTGCTTTATGTGCAAAATTATTATTATTATTATGTATTGAAACCGGCACGTGATACTATAAACTTAAAATAAAATCATGCTTAAAAATTATTTTAAAAAATATAATACATCAGTCAATTAAGATATAGTTTAAAAAAAAAAATTGCATTTGAAACTAAATTTTTTCCCCTATGCGACGAAAATTGAAAATGTATGATGGTCATGGTCAAAAGATTAAATAATTGCGGTAGCGAAAATTTCAAGACCGAAATTTGATCGTGAAGTGTTGCCATTCGCAAAATGACATCAGCGTTACACACAGATACGTTTGTTCTTTATAATATAGATACTTAATCAGTAAAATATAATAAAGAACAGTTATTAGGATGTGGTTATCAATTGAGGCTCCTATGCTTGGTATTCCGGAATGAAAAACAGCAATTTTCACCTTCTGAAAATTTGCATACGCACTTCTCATATCCATATTTATCATTTTTTTAAAATTTGTATTTTGTTTGATCATTTAAAAATCATTTTAACTCAAAACTTGAAGTCACGATTGTCAGCAACATCTTTTATGTGAACAGACGCACTCTTTACTTGAGATTCTAATCTCAATTCTGGAGAGTAAAAATTTCCGTAATTTATGTTTTTTTAGACGCATTTGTGTTAAAATGTTTAATTTTATCTAAAAAAATGAACGATTTCTTTTAAATATGACTTCATTTTCACTTAAATAAGCATTTCGCCTAGTGTCTGAAACCTAGAGTCTGTACACATGCAGAAGGAAAAACAATATAGAAAATTTATGAGGAAAAATGCGTGTTTTCAAAAGCAGTATGTCATTTTCCGTTATTATGCCGCTAATATAATATTCTGCTCCTAATGGGATTTTGCGACACTAAACCCTATACAACAATTTTTATCAGGAATGAATAGCATGAATAAAGATAAAAATACTTCATTATTTCTCTCTTGTCTGCAATAATGAAAGCTATCTAGCTTTCACCATTTTGAAGAAATTTCATAAAATGCTTTTAAAATTAAAATATAAAAGTATAGATTAAAAAAAAAAAAAAAAAAAAAAAAAAAAAAAAAAACAGATAGTCAGATAGTGTGATCACATCTACAAATGAAGAGCTTTCAGTTAAAAAAAAAAAAAAAATAGTAAAATTGGTTCAGCAGAAAGATCATAGTCCAAGAGCCGACAGCACAAAAACCTATGTACCTATGTTATCAAGCAGGGAGAAGGAAAACACAATGATAAACCTACGAGTGAACCACTGGTGGTATTAATTTTTAGCTTATGCACCACTTCATTTCCGGTAGACATGGATCATTAGATTCCCCTACCCCTACTCTTCCATAAAATAAAGGTTTTTTTTCTTGTTCTTGATAACATAGGTTTTTGTACTGTCGGCTTTTGGACTATCAGGGCAGATGACTAAAAAACACATTTATGTTTTAAATATATAGATGATATAAAATTAGGAAAAATTAAATTAAGCAAATTATGTTTTTTTTGATAAAATTATAGTAGAATGTTCTAAAGAATAGCATTAAAATTTTATTATTCGAGAGAATTTTGGACAAAAACTTCAGGAACATAATATTATTTTAAAACACGAATCGTTTGTTTGCTTGTCTAACTCGGCGAAGCAAATTCATCCAGGCGAGAATCATCAATTTCTGTAATATAAATTGCTATTATTTGCATGTCACCTCTCTTTTATGAAGACACTCTAAATTTTTGTAAAACATTGCATTTTATCAGTGTGTGATTTCGATTACATTATTTTCAAAAGTGAAGCATTTTCACCTGTGAAGAATTTCAAAGCAACTGGGCTGTGAAAATGACGCACTTCTACAAAATATAATTCAGGTTTAAGAATTAAAATACACACTTTTTTATAAAATGACGTCATTTGCATCCGCTAAAGCAATCGACTTTTACAATCCAGTCTTAAACTTCGTCTATAGAAAAGTATGCATATGACGTCATTATCACGGAATAACAGACAATATTCTTGACATACCCCGTATTTTAATTTCAACTTTTTTTCAGGTTTTATGAGAAAATGGCAACAAAAAGATACAGTATCGCCTATTTTCGACTATTTTCCGTTTACTTTCAATGACTTTCAATAGAAATGGGGTACTTTCGTTGCCACGATAAGAAAAATGGTATTAAAAATTAATATCTACAAAAAAATTAATATCTCCAAAATAAATTGAGATACAGCTTTCAAACAAATAGCATTTAAAAGAGCCATTTTTTTTTCCTTATACGACGATGTAAAAATTCAAAATGTGCGATGTTTAGAAGTTTAAAAATTTGCTGTAGAAAAAATTGCAAAACCAAAATTTTATTTCAAATTTCAAAGTGTTGCCATTCGCAAAATGACGTATGCGTTACGCACAGATATGTTTGTCCTTTATAATATAGATAGATACAAAGTGTTTTTAAACTAATGGAATAAACTTCCAGGTGTACTTGTGAAAGGAAATAGGTCACAATTTACTTGTTTAGTAAAAATTGCATTGTGCACATTTTAGTTCACAAATTTAACAATAATGAAGATACTTTAGTGAGACTTTGATCATATTAACTTTGCTTTGTATAAATATGAAGACATCATTGGTAAGTGCCCTGAATTTTGGTTAGTGAAACGCTGCACAACGTCACCGACATTCCGTTTAAATAAAGTTTTCTAAATAATATTTTTCAGTGACCAACTACGCGGAATGTGTATACATACGCGATAGTGTCAAAGTGGACGTTTTAAACCGAATTTCCGCGTGAACGTGGAATAACCACTCAAGAAAGGGTGAAAAACATGTTTGTCACGTGATCAAAATCGCTTATAATTCAGTAAGTAATTTATTGATAAAAAAAAAATGGAAAATACAGTTCGATTCCAAATCGCTTCCATGGTCAGACATTCCAATTTTATATCTTTCCGTTAAAAAATTAAACAGAGCAGTTGAGAACAGCTTTAACAGAAAATTGCACCGGCATTGCCAAAAAAAAAAAAAAAAAAAAAAATTCTTATAGTTTATGTTTTTTAAAGACGTACTTACCGGGATATGAAAATATGAAGGTTTTCATTTTTCAATTCATTCCTTTGTAATCATTACAAGAGATTGACTTGCTGGTAATTTGTTTTACGCATAACTCAAGAACTACTTGGTGGAATGATCTGCAATTGTTATATAAGCATAACTCTTGTGCTTTATATTAGCAAGCTTATAGAAATCGATTTCCGTTAAAATATTCATAGGTTGCAATTCACATATAAATCCCTTTGTTCCACAAATTTCCATTTTTCATATGTTTACTGTGATTTCAAATTCAAGCTGCACTTATTATGGGGATCTGTTTTCATAGATTTAGTGGTATATGATGGTTTGTACAGCATTTTTAATTTGAAGAAATTCCTTTATTATTTATACGTTCACATTTTTTTTGATAATTTGTAATGGTTTAGGATGGTTTTTTATATATAATGGTTTAATTTTACAAAAAGTTAATATATATATATTTTATTTTTTAGAAAATTAATTACAAATATTTTTTTCGGAAAAAATTAGGAGTTGTAGTCTAAGTTCTTTGATAAAAAAAAAAAGAAACCGATTTATAAATGCTTCAAATATGTGAATTATAAAATCCCAGCTTATTCTGAAAAATAGTTCTGGAGTTATGCTTAAAGAACTAACAGCATTGCAATCTGCTTTGTAACGATTAAAATGTATTTAGAGTTCAAAATTTTAAATATCTATAAATTGTACCACTACAGACACGAATGACTTCCAGTTTGCTACCCTAAGTTGAAATTTAACGAGAAAACCAAATACAGTCGGCCCCGCTTAACTGCATACAATTGGTTCCACTGAATTGTGCAATTAAGCGAGGGCAGCAATTAATGTTATCAGTATAGGTTATAATTTGATTATATACTACATATATGATAAATATTAATGGGCAATAACAATTTATACAATAATTTAAAAATTAATTATTTTAATAATAATTTTAATCGCTAATTTATTATCACTCTGCGTATAATAATATATATTCAAAAGTATAATGTATTATAACACTATTTACGTTACATGGTTTAATTTTTTAGTATAATTTATGTGGTTTAAGGGTGTATTCCGATCCAAACTGCTTATTTTCTGATTCATTTTAAATTTCATTTTTGCTCTGAAACGCATCAAACTGGGAAATTCTCTTATTTAGAAACTATATAATGTGCCGTGCTTCTCAATTTTTTGATAAATGCAGAAAATGCTGTAAAAAACGCTGTCAAAGTTGGCGTTTTGAACCGAATTTTCCGAAGCGGGCGATCTGGGAATGAAAAAAATGGTCATACTGAGAAAATAATTGTTTAAAAATCAAATTCTAATTAATTGAGCTGAAAATAAAATCTCACGGCATGTTAAACATGTCTTCAGAAATCACCCCAGCAAGTTTCATGTTTTTACTTTTAAAAATGAGTCTGAAAATGTATCAGAAAATTTAGAGCTGTTGAGGGTGAAAAAATATTTTTTCGAATACACCCTTAAGTAAAACTTAAAGTGAAATAACAATTTTTTGTTTTTAAATCCTATCTTTGAAAATAAATAAATTTCTGCATAAATTCATTTTATTTTTCATTATTTGCCACTTTCTCCTTTGTTTACCTTAAAAAAAATCCTTTATAGAAATTGTTTTTTTCCTCCTTTTGACACTGCATTTCTCCTCTTACGGCGCTAAATATTGTTATTGTATTCTCTTGACCGTCCCTATTGTATTTTCCCCCAATTCCAAGATTTTCACCTGTATTTTGAGTCGCATTATGTATGGCAAGGTTTTAAAAAAAATCACACCTATTCAAAATCAATTCTCCTATGCGCTTCTAAAAATTAAGACTATTCTTTCACGAACAATCTCTGTTCTTCGATTTTACAGATAACAAACCATTATTACAAAAGAAAATATTCCTGTTCTTAATTTTTTCCCATTCATCCCGTTCACTTCACAGGAATTCACAAAATCCGAATTACTAGATTGGGGATATTTTATGCGATTAACCGGGGATTTAACATTAACCTTATGGAGACCGTTTCTGTTCCACGACATTCTATGCATATAAGCGGGGTATGCAATTATCTGTTACCCGATTAAGTGGGGCTAACTGTAATGTCAAAATAAGGTGCTCGTATTGAAAATTTCAGAGCTTGAAATTTGAAACAATTTCAATATGAAGAAGGCCCCGGGAGAATGATGAATGATTTTCTTATTGTTTGATTTGACCCGGGCCCCTTGGGCCGGTATCTAGAGAACAACCAGACTGTCTTTTTTTTTTTCTTTTACTTTTAAAATCAAATTATAACTTTCTATTTTCTAGGAATTGCCTTGGATGTCTATTTTAGACTAAAAAAGAAATAATAATAATAATACAAGTCCTAAAAGAAAAGTTAACATCATCATATTCATATTACAGTTCGTTTTTTTTTTTTTAAATCAAATTACAATTTTTTATTTGCTGAGAATTTCCTTGAATATATATTTTATATTTAAAAAAATGGTACAAATCGTAAAAGAAAAGTTAACAGTGTCACATTACAGTGGTTTTTTTTTTTTTTTTTTTTTTTTTTAACCATTTGGAAAAATGGTTTATTGTCCTCGTCAGGGTAGGAAATCAAAAGCATATCTGAAGGTTTTAATTGATTGAATCCGCATTTTATTCGTTTTCTAATGGGTCTATACAGTAATCTGTATTTCCCTTTACTTCCCACAGAGATGGATACTTCTGTTGCCACTCCACTATGACAAAAAAGTAATAAAAACTACAAAAAAAAAAAAAAAAAAAAAAAAAAAAAAAAATTATATACAGCTTTCAAACAAATTGCATTTAAAAGTACATTTTTTTCTCTATCCGACGGTGTAAAAAGTAATAGTGTGGGATGTTTAGAATTTTAAGAATGAAATTTCATTTAAAATGGGTCGTCAGATTTCCGCCTTTTCCCGAACAGCCAATGAAATGCTTGGATAATACGTAAGCAGGGCTCGAAATGTACCGGAGCAAGCCGGAACGAAGTTCCGGTTCGTGAAATTGTGACAAATAGTGTTCCGGTTCGTGAAAGTATGGAAAATATTGTTCCGGCTCGTGGAATTATTAAAAAAATATTATTACAGTTTCATACATATATCTTACTATGCTCTCTGTAACGTCTTTTTCTATGTAATTATTTATAATCTTGAATCTTGAATGCATTTTTTAAAATTGGTTTTTCTACGGTTAAATATAAATTTGCTATGCAGTAAAGTCCCGATTATCCGAGCCAATGGATGGACCAAGCTCACCTCCGATAAGAAGAAAACTCGTATAAACCGGATTTACACAAATCGTCACCCACTGAGGAGATGAAATATAAATTTTCGTTCATTTTTATGGTACTAGTAACATTTCTTTGATGTACATTTCCGTTACTTTTAAGAAATACCGAGAATGAAATTTATTTTTCTTTTCAATCGAACTTATGCCTTTGGAATGGATTATTTTCTAAAAAAAAAATATGCCCATTTTTTTCCCCCCATTCTGACCAGAAAATCAGAGTTCTAACTTTTTATGACTGCTCTTTCATCTTCACCTAACACTTCATTTATAATGGCGGTTTCATAATAATGGAAGACATCAGTCCATCAGAAGAAAATAACTCGGTTAAAGCGGAAACTCGGTTAAGCGGGACTCAGATAATCGGGACTTCACTGTACTTTAAAAAAAAAAAAAAAAAAAAAAAAAAAAAATTAGCCGACGATAATTTTGAAATATCGTTCCGGTTCGTGGATTTTTCTATTTCGAGCCCTGTACGTAAGTTTCAGGTGGATAATACGTATGTTTCAGGAAATTTGACGAGTCGCAGGCGATTTTTGTCGCTTGCAATTTTTACGCGTCATAACACCATTAATGTTTAATTCATGGCGTACGTAATGTATGACCAGCTCCGTAGAAGTTTAAAATTGACAGTGCCGAAAATTGTAAAATTGAAATTTCTTTTAAAATTTGTTTATGATAGGTCCAGGAATGTTAATGTTTGAATTCATGGCGTACGTAATGTAGGATCCACTCCGTGCGATTTTTTATGTCTTACATTTTAGTCTTTGAAAAAAATCTTTTCCCAAAGGGTCGTTGTAATTTGTTAAATTGCTTTTTTTCTGTTTTTTTTTTTAATCGAATTACAACTTTTAATATACTGAGTAAATTTAAAAAATGATACAAGAAAAGTTACCATTGTCCTATTAAGTCGTAAGCAATTAAACATTCATCCAGCATTAAAAAGATTGATTAAAAAGTCATTTATTGGAACTCGCCTTCCCTGCATTTTGGTGAAGTGTTGCCCACGGACTTCCCCCTGGTCAGTCATAAATCAGTCATGGCAATTAAACAGTCCTATCCCCACAGTAATAACCAGCATACCTCTATACTAAACTATTATAATGCAGATGTGTATCCAGTATCCTTTTCTTTAAAAAGGAAGCGGCCAAGCTGATATCACTTCCTATACAGAAAGCTTGAATATCTACACACATTGTTCGGGGAAGTGGGAAAAGCCGTTTAATTTTTGTAATGAATAACACTTGCTGATAGCATCTGTTCTTGACCAGCCGTTATCGCACCCCATCTGGATGCGACCTCCCACGTGTCGGGGATGTTATCGCCGGTTCGTGTGATGTTAGTGTGGGAAGGGTCATTTCCGCTCAACACTTGGGCAATGCAATCCATTTCGAGTGTCGTCCTGGTTATTGTCACTTGGCTTTTTATTTTTACAGATGGCCTATTTTGTTGATTCAGTGGCTTGAGAGCCAAAATCGTTCAATCATGAGTGTGAGTTTTTAGGAGTAATTAGGAATGAATAATGATATGTACTGAAAACTACGGAAGTGCGAAACGCGAAAAAACAGACCGTTAAATACTCCATTTTCGGGCGAGCATTTGAGGATTTTCACCCCTCGAAACACAAGTCATCCTGTATCTTGAAAAACTCATTAAGATTACTGCTTCGGTGCAATGAAAAATAAATTGACATACGTTCCCTGACTATGGTACGATTCCACAGCGAATACCTTTCTTATCTTGTTTTAAAGATTGTTTAGTCAGTTCTAGGGATAAATACATGAGTCTTTTTCAGTGTATCATCGTGTTGCATTCACAGATGTGTAGAATAATAGTAAGCAATGAAACCCGATTATTTTTCTGTAAAATTAATATTTAGTAAACAATATATTAGCTATTTTAAGATAGATGAAAGAGAATTTCTAAATAGTATTATTTCTCTATTATTGGAGAGCTGAATCAAAATAATTAAAAGCATAAAAAATTAAACAATACTAAAACAAGTAAACGATATTTTAGCCCTCTTAAGATAGATGAAAGAGAATTTCTGAATAGTATTATTTCTCTTATTATTGGGGAGCTGAATCAAAGTAATTTTAAAAAGCACAAAAATGACAACAATACTAAAGCATTTTTTTTGTTGTTGTTGTTAATGATAATTATGAGTTACGATGAATTTAATTTAGTGTTTCAGCATTTATAGAAGTACTTTTTAAAACTAATTAATTTTTATATCTATTATACAAAAATCTGCCCGTGTTTCCGAATTCCTACATAGTATATGAAAGGCAACACGGTGAAATTAACATCTGTTATTCAGATGAATCCGGGGATGTCTTAATGAATCCCAGAACTTTAAATTTTTAATTAGTGTCCGATATATTAATTTTATTTTGCAATTGTAATTTTTAACTGAAATTCTGAAAAATACAACTAAAATACTTTAAATTCTACGGAGGAAAAGGGAAAGAAATGTAAATACTGTCCGAAATTCTGAATAAATATCATTTTTGTTTTGTATAAATATGTCGATTTTACGGTTTTTAGTTTACGCTTTCCGAAAAAAATGTAATGCCAGCATGATGTGATTTAATTCTACATTAACAAAAAATTTTATCAAAAAGCGGATACATTTTCATATTATTAATCCGTATGAAATAATATTTTCCGAATTTGTTTAAAATGTAAGTAAATGTAGAACTGTGAATATCATGACATGTAAATAACTTGAAATTTTAAGCATGGATTGAACATACGTACAGACAAGTTTTTGAACAATAGTACCTAGTTTTTAATCAACAGTAGATCAGCCCCCTATAGAACATGACGATACTCATATGATCGATTTCAAAAAATATTTTTCTTCGCTCAACTATGCGCAATTGTAAAATAAAAAACATCTTCTGGTTCACTTTTAAATGTAAAAGAATGTTACTTGCAGGCACAACTATTGAACTTTTTTGTAATCGAACAGTTTTCTTCTTTTTTCCGATAAGTGATTAACATCTGGGGTTATAAGCAATTATTCTCTCAGGGTGATGATTTTTTCTCCTTTCCTGCGCTTTCGTCTCTAGAAATTAGGTTCAAAACGCCAAATTTGACTGCATGTTTGTTTCCAAAAAAAGAAAAAAACAGTTCGATTGCATCGTTTCTGAATAAGGTCATCTGCCAATTTGATATGCTTGCGAACAAAAATGAATTTAAAACTTTGTCAGAAAATAGCCAGTTTGCGTTTGAGAAAAGCCTTAAACGAGTTAGGCAAATAAACAAACATTAGTTTGACAATAATGCCAAGCTCTCGAAATTTTTATTGAAAATCATGTAGATCAATAATGCCTGCATGTCTTCATTTTACTATAATTGCTCCAAAATCACGTAACTTGCAATGTGTATTTTTCAGTTAATTTATATTGTAAATTCTTAATATGATTACATGTTTATAATAAGAATTTAATAAAATTAATATTTTATAGCTTTTCTAAATGTAGAATTGAACTACTTTCTACACATTTAAAAACAAGAAAGATCTCATGCCATACAATGAGTCGCTACGCCCGCTAGCGCATAACTTTGAAACATGTAAAAATATTTATTTTCTTATGTAGTATGAGCAAGTGTTATGTAATGTAAATGCATTTAATTAGTGAACTTTAAATTTACAATGCTTCCAGCTCACACGATAATCAAAACACTACTAAAAATTACATTTTTAGATTTAAAAAAATTATTATTATTATTATTGGTAGTAGTAGTAATATTTACTATTTGATGAGCTGAGCTAACACAATTACACTTCACAACAGAAAGCAAAAAGTTATATTGATTGCAATTTTCATTTGTCAACAACGTACATCAATATCTCACAAATAATATATTTGAATTTTATGATAATCGGAGAAATCTTCTAAATGTTAGGCGATATATAAATCCGGAGAGAAAAATTAAGGGTGTAATAATAATGCATTAGACGAAAAATAGACAATTGAAAATGGTTTGTTTGTATAACTTATAGATTTGTCTACTGACCTCAAAATCCCGTTTTTCAAAAATCATTTTATTCATTGCCTGGTTTTCTTAACATTACAATTAATTGGAATTATTAATAAATTTTTGAAGTGAAAATTCTATATTAAAAAGAAAAAAAGAAAAAAAAATCACTTGTGTTTTTAGAAATTGCAAATGCAAATACAGTAAACTCTATGTAAGGGAAATTCTGTGTAAGACGGAAATCTGTCTAACTCGAAAAGATTTTCAAGCTCCCGCAAATCCATAGGCATAGAGTAAAAATTGTCTAAGGCGGAATATTGCCTACTACGGAAAATTATTTCGGTCTCGATCGATCCGCCTTAGACATAATTTATTGTATTTAAAATCAAAAGTTAAAGTTTAAATACATTTTCAAAAAACAAATGGCAACTTAAGAACTAAATATATAAGAAGTTATGACTAAATTCTATACATATTGTCAGGGCTTTCGCTCACGCCCCCCCCCCCCCTCCCCCAAATGTTTCCGAATGCTGTTACACTTAAAAAATTTACATACTTAATTGGCAAATTTGTTTAAAACTTTAATAAAAGCTATAATACACATTCAATTTCCGATAGACTTGGCAAAATTTTTAAATATAATTGAGAATATTATTAATTTTTTTACATATAAGAACTATATTACAATTTCTAATTGTGGTAACGTGGCAAAATTATAAAAGTCCCGTTTAAACTAATATTGACGGTTCCACAAACAATATTCAATTAAGCGGGATATTTGATTAAACGGGGAATCAAAACTGTAATATTTAATGCCTAGTAAAAAGGCAAAATAACCCTCTACGGTATATTTAATTAACAGCACAATAAATCGTTAATAGAATAACATAACAAACTAACATAACTACAAATGCTAATATAAAGTAAATATACATATTAATTTAATATATCAGTACATACAATTATATGGCTTACATCACACTTAATGCAGCTCGTTTGAATTTGGTAAAAACTTTGCTACTTCTAACTTACGTTATTTATACTGCCTTAAAAAATTGTTTAAAGGGGTTTGTTTAAGTGGAATTTTAAAGGAGTAAATATAGAATTATTTTTCGAATGAATGCAAAATATCACAACTACCATCTCGAGTCTCGAAGTGACGGTACATTGCCAAGTTCACAGCAAGAAGTGAGGGTGGAAGGGGATCGAGGTGGGGAAATCATTTGACCTGCCCATTATACACCAGCCGGCCGAAATTATTGAAGGAAGAACTGAAAATTTGTTTTCAGCGTAAAGGAACCGAAAATGACAAAAGATGGAAGGAAATTCCAGCTGAAACGTGCTTTCCGCGACTATTTTCAAACATCGGTCAAACAGTTATTATTCGATTAAACGGGGACTTTAGTAAAAGGTATTTGGTTTAAGGGGTGAAAAATAACATAGAACCAATAGGAATAAATTCGTTTCCGGAGGATTCTATTCGAATAAGCGGGGTATTCGATTATCCGTGACTTGGTTAAGTGGGGAGGACTATAATTACATTCTGGTGTCGTCACGGTAAATAAAAAATTAATTTTTATTGGCTTATAAAATCCACGTCTTTAAATATATTTACAGAAATTTAACAAGTCACGTGTCTGAGTATCTCATTAATCGAAAATTAATTTTTATTGTCTTATAAAGTACACGTCTTTAAATATTTTTACAGAAATTTAAGAAGTCACTTGTCTGACTATCACATTTCTTTTTTCTCTGTAGAAGTATGGATTGCCACCATTTTGAAGATGTTTTCTTAAAAACACTTTAAAAAGTAAAATGTAAAAATTGAAATATTTTCAAAAACATGTAGCGCAGGCTCATCTACAAATGAATAACTTTCACTTAAGGCTGTTCTCAAATCCAAAGGGTCAACTTTCTGACATAAGTTTTAATTCATTTTTATTCGGAAACGCCTGAAACTAGAAGGTGTTGTTATTCAGAAACTATGTCATCGAACTGTTTTTTCCGTTTTCTTGTAAACACAATAGATCTTTCAGAAAGTACTGTCAAAGTTGGCATTTTGAACCGAACTTCCGAACGAAAGAAGAAAATCCAGTCAATAAGCGGACAAAAATGCCGTGTCACGTGATTAAAATCGCTTATAACTCAATAGCTAATTTATTGATTAAAGAATGGAAAAAACAGTTCGATTCCAAATCGCTTCCGCGGTCAGGCTTTCCAATTTTATATCTTTCCGTTAAAAAATGAATGTGTAAATGAGTCAAAACGTTTTGCGCTTCTTGAGCAGTTGAAAACAGCCTTAATGAGATACAAAAAAAAAAAAAACAAAAAAAAAAAAACAGTTAAAAATAGTCGTTCGTTACTCCAAAGTCTAAAGCGCCCTCTATCGGCATTTTTTGAACTTTATCTTTAAAATTTATTTTCAAGAAAATACTGACATAAAGAATAGTTTTAGCAAAAACCTCAAACGAATCCACCAATTTTTCCGTTTTTTCTAATCTTTTGAAATTTTGAGCCGTAATCTGTAATCGCGCCCATCTCCTTCGGAAGACGTTTGGAACCCTTAGTTTCCTATTTAATATTGTTTGTCTTAATGTGTACTATCACCTGTTATAGTTTTTCCCAAGAGTTTAGATTCACCCTGTATATGCATAACTTTTTTATGGACACGATCATTTCCATAATTCTGCATAAGCCTCTTCCAAACTGATACATAAAATCAAGGGGCAGAAAATCTCGGTCAAGTTCGTTAATGGGCAAAATCGGACCAAGGTGGTGGAAATAGGGAGGGGTTTTGGGAAAAACGAAAAAACCCCATAACTTCTTAATTATAATACGTATTGAGTCAGTTTAAAGTTATTAGTACTTTTAAAAACAAAGCCAAAAATTTAGGGATGACAAGTTTTTGATAAAATTAAAAATGGGCTAAAGGGGCGAAAAAAATTGGGTTTTGAGAAGAAAAAAATTCATAACTTCGTCAATTCTTAAGATATCAAATCCAATTAAATTAATTATAAATCTTCTTAATATTATCTACAACTTTTATACTGACAAGTTTTTGATAGGACCAATTCTTACAGAAAAAAAAAATGGGGGAGTTGAAGAAGAAAAAAATCCATAACTTCGTCAATTCACAAGGAATTTATGGATGAAATTTATGGCGAATGGAATTTATTATATATATTCTTAATACTAGCTACAACTTTTATATAGACAAGTTTTTGAGGGGACCCATCCTTAGAGCAAAAACAAATTATAAATACATACAGGTTGAAGAAAAAAATATCGTATTAAGGATGTACTCAAATCCAAATTGCTTATTTTCTAACTCATTTTTGAATTCATTTTTGCTATCAAACGCATCCAGTTGGTAGGTTCTCTTAATCAGAAACTATATAATGTGCCATAATGGTCGATTTTTTAATAGAGGCAAAATATATTTCAAAAAATGATGTCAAAGTGGGCATTTTGAACCGAATTTCTCGAAGCGATTGGGTTGGAAATGAAAAATATGGTTCTTCTGAGAAAATAATTGTTTATAAATCAAGTTCTGATTAATTGAACAAAAAATAAAAATACAAGCCGTTGATAAATCTCTTCAAAAATCACGTCAGCAAGTGTCATATTTTTTCTTTTAAAAATGAATCTGAAAATGTGTCAGAAAATTTCGAGTTGTTGAGCATGGAAAAATATTTTTTGAATACTGCCTTAACATGATTCTGATAAAACTAGCTCTTATATAAAAATGAAATTAAAAACTCGTCAAAAGCGGCAAGATAAAATTTTTAAAGAGGGTTTATCTCTAATCATGATTTAGTTTTTGTTGGTGAAATTAGTACTTAACTTCGAAATCTAGCTGCGCCTGTAGGCCGAGCCGGCAGGGATTTCTTGTTATTTTAGTTCATTTTTGTTTTTAACACTTTATCTACTGACGATGCATATAAGTATCATTAAAATAACTTGTTATAAAATTCATTTAATACATCGATTAGTTGTAATACAGTTTGGAATAAGTTATAGATACATTATTTTATCTTGTTCTAAAAGCATTATGGGTTACACAAAACAAAAATATTTTTTAAAGGATGATTTGTTTTGCCTTTGCATCTTTTCAGCTTTCTTGGCGTTGGGGTGGGGGTGTGGGGGCGGGATTTTTCAATCCGGATATATTTCTATTGTAAGAACGTTATATTTGTACATTTCCTAATTCTACAAAATACTAAGAAAAATATTTAAAATAACAGATTTGAGTGGGGTTATAAATAGTGCAAAAAATCCTTATAAATTCAAGTTTAATTAATTCTTCTAAATCCTTCAATCCTTCTAAAATACTTCTAAAATTTACTAAATGATTATATCAATCTTCTAATGCGGTTTAAACAATTCACGAAAAATGCTTTAGAAGATAAAATTTTCATGATTTCATAATTCACGTTAACTGATAAAATGCGCAATATATAAATACTGCATTTCCTGTTTTAAACTGCGAGTGAAATTTTCTCTTACAAAGTCCTTGGAAAAAATATTAAAAATAAAGAATATTCTTTATGTTTTAATTGAAATAACATACCATTCCGAGTTACAGGAAATCGACTTGATCTATCTGAGTACATTATATAAAAGTATAAAATATAAATTCTTATAATTTTCTATAAAAGTTATTTTTTTAAAATAAAAAACAGATTTTTTATAAGGTATTATTTTAAAAAATAAAAACCTTTATCAATTCCTGTATTGAAACCTATATTATCTGTAAATATTAATACTAATTGAAGTCAAAATTAATTATTATTTTTTTTATGTCTGAACTTCCTTTCTGTAAAAGAAATTTGGTCAAAATGAAACAATTCTACAGCAGAGTGATGGGATTTTGTTCACATGCTAGTGGGAGCTAGTAGTTCCTTACATTTTTCGAAATATGCTATTAAAATACGTTTATATATATTTTTTTAATGCTATTCAATACTTAAGAGCTCAAATACTATTACCAACAATGTCTACAAACTTCATGCACATATAAAAATGACTTTGTTAATGTGGGAAGAAGTTTCACACTATTCAGCAGTATTATTATTATTATTATTTTCAAAAACAGCCTTAAATAAATTTGATTCAAAATATTGCAGAATAATAATTCAGTATATGAAATAGTTTCCTACCACTTTTTCATTTTTAAATTCTACATAAAAATCCTTTTTAGTTTAAGTTTGAAATAACTGCAAATAATTACGCTATATAATTTAAAGTATTTTTCTTTCTGTACTGTTGTATGACGTATTTAAGGGTGTATTCGAAAAAATATTTTTCCACCTTCAACAGCTCGAAATTTTCTGAGACATTTTCAGACTCATTTTTAAAAGTAAAAACATGAAACTTGCTGGGGCAATTTCTGAAGACATGTTTAACATGCCGTGTGATTTCATTTTCAGCTCAATTAATTAGAATTCGATTTTTAAACAATTATTTTCTCAGTATGACCATTTTTTTCATTCCCAGATCGCCCGCTTCGGAAAATTCTGTTCAAAACGCCAACTTTGACAGCGTTTTTTACAGTATTTTCTGCATTTATCAAAAAATTAAGGAGCACCGCACATTATATAGTTTCTAAATAAGAGAATTTCCAAGTTTGATGCGTTTGAGAGCAAAAATGAATTTTAAAATGAATAAGAAAATAAGCAGTTTGGATCGGAATACACCCTTAAAGAAACATTGTAACGTTAATTGATAAAATGCGCAATATATATGCTGCATTTCATGTTTTTTCATTCACTGCATTTCATGTCACTGCGAGGGAAATTTTTACTTACAAAGTCCTTGGAAAAATATGACTGGATAGTAAAAATAAAGAATATTCTTTGTGTTTTAATTGAAATAACATACCATTCCGAGTTACAGGAAATCGATTTGATCTATCTGAGTACATTATATAAAATTATAAAATGTGAATTCTTAAAATTTTCTATAAAAGTTATTTTTTTTTTTAAATAAAAAACAGAATTTTTATATGGTTTTATAATGATGTAATATTACTATAATGAGTTCCTATTTTAGCTAAAATATGTATAAATTATGTGTGTTTAAAGATAAAATTATGCTATTTGTAAGTCTTGTTTTATTAATTAGCATCGAAGTGTTTCAAATATTACAAACAGCTGTTAAATCTTAAACTCAAAAACCAGAAAGTTTCGCGTTATTGTAGAAATATTTGTTTCAGAACCGCTTGTTTTTCCTAAAACATTCTAAAACCAAGTAAGTACTCAAAAGTACAGAGGTGATTAAGCATCTGGTTTCTTGAAACCACATGTTCCCAAGGCAGTCTTTCTTAAGGGGTTGGTCACTTAATAAATAAAGTAAAAACGAAGGCCATATTGCGTGCTTTCCAAAGAAGTAATCGGTTATCCTGAAACGACGCATTTCCGCTGATAAAAAGAAAACTGAACAAAATGGCGTTGATTTTGCTTTTGTGAAAAACGGAAGAAGAGGAGTTTCCTTTCAGTCTCAACTGCAGAAGAGGCGTTTCGTGGCTGTCTCATTTATATTGAGATTAATGATGTTTGGCTCTAGCGGGAAGACAGGTATTTTGTTCACATTGCTTTTCCCATGAAATTGTAAACAGGCATGAAAGAGTTCCTCCTAAAGGAGGAATTCCACCTTTTTAAAAGCGAATTTGGACATTCTCTGGAAGGATGCCAAAAATGTAAAGA
Source organism: Maratus speciosus (assembly GCA_963932465.1). Lineage (NCBI taxonomy): Eukaryota > Metazoa > Arthropoda > Arachnida > Araneae > Salticidae > Maratus > Maratus speciosus. The sequence goes on from CAWVRF010000674.1 coordinate 622,240, forward strand.
AAATATTAGAAGCCTATTTGGCCGGCTACGCTACAGCCAGCACGCTATAATTACTTCCCCCCCCCCCCCAAAGGTCAAGAGTGGGGGAGGTACGGGAAAATACAATTGATGAAGTGTTCGCGTGCTACTTACTACCCCATTTCTTGGCAAAAAGCGGACAATTTTCGCCAAGCGCGAATTAAAACACTTTTTCAAACACTGGTCCGATATAAAAATTTAAACGAAGCTGATAACATATGATTAATTTTCAATGGATACGACTTTACTATAAGCGAAATATAAGACTGTTCTCAAATCCAATAGGGCACCTAATTTTATGACACGTTTTAATTCATTTTTGTTCGGAAACACATGGAATAAGCAGATGTTATTCAAAAACTATGTAATCGAAAGACTTTTTCCGTTTTTTGGTAAATGTAAAAGATCTTTCAGAAAATACAGTCAAAGTTGACATTTTGAACCGAATTTCTGGACGAAAGGCAAAAAAAAAAAAAAACAACCCAGAGACAGGAGAAAAATCGTTGTTACATGATCAAAATTGCTTACAATTCGATAATTTGTTTATCAAAAAACGGAAAACTCATGAAATATACTATATGAACCTTAAAAAGTTTACGGTTTACATAAAAGGTGACTAAAATAATAAGAGAGATGTTACAAGTTAAAAAGTATACATTTTATTTAAAACTTCTTAGTAGTACTTTTAAGCTTTTTCCAAGCTCTTCATCAGAGAATATTTTAATAATATTAACATTGTTATTAAAGTATTCTCTGTTAATAATATTAACATTGTTATTAAAGTATTCTCTGTTGAAGAGCTTGGAAAAGCTTGAAAGTATTAAGAAGTTTTAAACAAAATGTATATTTTTTAACTTTTAACATCTCTCTTATTATTTTAGTCACCTTTTATGTAAACCGTAAACTTTTTAAGGTTCATATAGTATATTGTATGTTTGAATCAAGGTGAAATATTGCGTTTCGTCTTATGATAATATTTATGGAAAAATCATTTCGATTAGAAATTGTTTCCACAGTCAACCCTGACAATTTTTTTCTTTTACATTTAAAAATGAGTTATTAAATGTGTCAGAAATTTTCGCGCTTATTGAGCAGAGCACTTGAGAACAGATTTGAGTATAAATGTGCCGCAGTTGGCGATGCTAGTTTGACAACATCAATACAAAAATATAACATGTTCAGCGTAGATATCGGCATCGGACAGTTACATTGTGTTTGAGTTGAGTCCAGGGTTAATTTTTTCATCAGACTCGGACTGGGCCTGGATTAGGCTTCCAATGTTTTTTCCTGCATATTTCAGCCGGGCTGTAACTGGACTTAGTTGTTCCTATGATGGTTCAAGCAGGCAATAGGCTTTGTAAAAATAGTAACAACCATAGAGGAATCATTGGAATTACCTTAAGATGATTTTTAAATTCCCCGCTCAACAACGGCAAACTTTCTGCAAATTTTTTGAAGAATTTTTAATTACAAAGTCATAAAGTTCACAGGTATGTCATTGAAACAATTCGGAAACGAATAGCATTTTCCATTTTTTTAAATAAATAAATTACTTTTTGAGTTATAAGCGATTTTTGTCACTTGACGACAGCTTTTTCTCCTTTCCAGTGCTATCGCATCGAAAAATTCGATTCAAAAGCCAATTTTAGTTGTATCTTCTTAAAGATATTTTGCCTTTATCAAAAAATGGAAAACGTTATTCGATTACACAGTTTCTTAATAAGAGTACATGCCTATTTTACACGTTTCTAAGCAAGAATGAATTAAGAAATTTGTCTGAAAGTAGCTCCTTTGGATTTGAGAACAGTCTCAATAAATTACAAAGAACTATTTTCAAAAATCAGCTTTTTACTATACAGCTTCAAAAATTGTGATTTTTTTTTAACCGCAAAAAATGCAGCATAGCAGCGCCTCCTGTTGAGAGATTTATACCAAAATGTATAAAACGTCAATTGATGTTAAGGACTAATTGAATCTGAAGTTTGATGAAAATCCGTGCATTAGTTCTGGAGGTTGAGCTACTGCGGATATCGCAAAAAATGCTGCATAGCAGCGCCACTCGTTGAGCGATTTACACCAAAAACTAATCAGCACCAATATATGTCAAGGACTAACTGAATATATTTTTTTATTAAATTCCGTGCATTAGTTTTTGAGATAGAGCGCCCACAAAATTTGTGTCACATACATACAGACAGACAGAGTCACAGACAGACATTTTGAAAAAACATGTTTTTCGGGTTCTCTGACCCCTAAAACGTGTAAATTCACCGAAAATCGGAATTCGAAAATTTTCCAATACTTTCTTCTTGTAAAGAATTAAGAAAGTAAAAATTTAAATGGTGATGAATGTCTTGGTTGCACTACAGTAATAGTTGTTACTTTTTAACCTGATGAAATAAATAAAAATTATGCTCTGTTTTTCTAGAATCTAAAAAGGGTCTTTATAAAATATATTCCTGTACATCTGATAACTAGTTGGATGTGCCAATCCCAAAACTTTCTTCTATCTTATACATCTTAATATTTCAAAACCTAGTTACACATGTTAATACTTCAATATTATTAGTTCAATACTATACCAACTTTGATTTTCATCTTAAATTTCTGCTCAAGTCAATTAAACGGACTAAAAACGAGTTAATCTATATCATGATAGTTGTTAAAATTATTAATTTTTCCTTATTCTGTCGTTATCAGCTGTTTGCGAATAGCCGGCATAGCAGGAAGCGAGTTCCCGCCGCTGCATGAGCCGCCGATGCACAATAGAACTACGAAAAATCAAGAAAAGTATACAAAAATCGCTAGCACGGAGACCCTTTACCGCGCAATATTTCCAAATTCAAGGAGAACCTGTTGGCCAAAGCCAAAAACAAGCACAAACATTTTGGTTCAATTGTATGCATAATTTTATACGCTGATCGATGGTACAATAATGAAAATGGCACAGAGATCGGAATTATAGCGCTCCCCTTCTTTCGGAATTTTTTCAAGTTCAGGGAGGACTTGTTTGCCATAGACAGAAACATGCACAAAAAATTTGGTTCAATTAGATGGATAACTTCATACACTTTTCGATGGTACAATAATGAAAATGGTACAGACATCGCAATTATAGTGCCCCCTTCCGGCAGAATTTTTCCAAATTCAGGGAGGACCTTCGTGACATGACCAAAAATAAACACATAAAATTTGGTTCAATTCTATGCATAATTTCATACACTTTTCGGTGGTACAATATTCAAAATGGCACAAAAATTGTACAAAAATCGCTATTACAGCGCCCTCTACGAGCGATTTTTTTACAAATTAAGGGAGGACCTCCTTGCCATAGCCAAGAACTTAAAAATTTTTTTGGTTCAATTCTATGCATAACTTCATACACTTTTCGATGGTGCAATATTCAAAATCGCACAAAAATCGCTATTACAGCGCCCCCTAACGGCGAATTTTTTGCAAATTCATGGAGGACTTGCTTGCCATATCCAAAAACTTAAAATAAAAATTTGGTTTAATTCTATGCATAACTTCATACACTTTTGGACGGTACAATATTCAAAATCGCTATTACAGCGTCCCCTACCGACGAATTTTTTCCAAATTCAGGGAGGACCTGCTTGCCATAGCCAAAAACTTAAAATAAAAATTTGGTTTAATTCTATGCATAACTTCATACACTTTTGGACGGTACAATATTCAAAATCGCACAAAAATCGCTATTACAGCGCCCCCTACCGGCGAATTTTTTCCAAATTCAGAGAGGACCTGCTTGCCATAGCCAAAAACTTAAAATAAAAATTTGGTTTAATTCTATGCATAACTTCATACACTTTTGGACGGTACAATATTCAAAATCGCACAAAAATCGCTATTACAGCGCCCCCTACCGGCGAATTTTTTCCAAATTCAGGGAGGACCTGCTTGTCATATCCAAAAACTTAAACTAAAAATTTGGTTCAATTCTATGCATAACTCCATACACTTTTGGATGGTACAATATTCAAAATCGCACAAAAATTGTTATATCAGCGCCCCCTACCGGCGAATTTTTTCCAAATTCCGGGAGGACCTGCTTGCCATAGCCAAAAACTTATAATAAAATTTTGGTTTAATTCTATACATAACTTCATACACTTTTTGATGGTACAATGGCGACAGACAGACGGACAGACGGACGGACGGACAGACGGACGGACGGACAGACGGACAGACGGACGGACTGACAGACGGACAGACGGACACACAGACAGACAGACATTTTCTATAAACATGTTTTTTGGAATCTCTGACCCCTAAAACATGCAAATCCGTCGAAAACCGGAAGTCGAAAAAAATTTCGATTACAATACTTTCTTCTATTGAAGATAGAAGAAAGTAAAAATAATATATTTATATAAACTGATACACTGAACAATCAATAATACGGGGCACATATAGGCATATTAGAGTACAAGTAAAATTTACTGCCGTCTTCCCCCCCACCCCCCCCCACACACACACATTTGTTTATTAATCAATATTTTTTGCAGAGCATGCGGGGCAATTGCCCCGGGCCTCCCTTTTTAAAGGACCCCCATAAGAGTAACCGGGATTTTTATTAAAAGGTGTCAAATGATTAAAATTAGCCAAAAGTGACCAAAATTCACATATTTTCAAACATTTAGAAAGGGAGTGAAACCCCCCTCCCTCCCATCTCCTCTCTGTTTCCAGTACTCCTTCTACCTATTGAAAAAACAAACTATATCATTAGAAGATTGAAAGCCCTCCTCCTGTATTCCTCCTGGAAGAAAAATGCCTGATTTTAACACTAGAAATATTAAAAAAATATTAAAGTACTTAACTTTGTACTTACTCTCGTACTAAATGTGGAAAATAAGTTGATTTTGTAACATATTATGAAACATTAAATGAATAAAGGTAATACAGTCGGACCTCGTTTTCTCGACACTCGGTTTTCACGTCACTCCGCTTATCACGTCAGTTTTGCAAAGTCCCGATTTTCTGTATATGGTTTTAATGTAAATAAACTCCGGATTTTACGTCCTTGAATAATTTTCAACTCCGGATATCCCGACGGTTTAGGAAACTTATCCATTTTTCATAATTCATCTTATAAGCGCGGGAATTAAGCGGTAAGAAATGTCTTAGCCAAACTTTTCACAAAAGTGTCCATAATGCATATTGAGATAAATGAGAAATTTTACTTTAACCCTTTATCTGAATAAATAAACTCACACACCATGTATGACCCACTTAAGCGTATCAGTCTACTCGTGGTCTTTTTGCTCAGGCCAGACGGCGCTTTCTTGTGGTTACATGGCGTTTTTCATCCAACTAAAACCGAACAATTGCATTGCTTTGAAATGATCAGAAATTATCTAACATCCATTTCTGAAGCAACGAATATTGATTACAATTCATTGTATAATATTGACAAAAGAACTGTAGGAAGTACATCTAAGCAAACCTTAATTCATCCATATTTCGTGTAACAATAAAAAAACAAGTCATCATAAATCTGATTTTTATTCTTTTCAATTTTGTTTTGTTTATTTTGTTTAATAATAATGTTTTATTACTTAAAACTGCAAAACCAGTTGTGAATTTAAAATTGTCCTAAATTAATTAAATATTCAGCTTTTTATAAACATTTTTTTCAACTCCAGTTACCGCGACACTCCGCTTATGACGACACTTTTTTATGGACGTTTGAGTGTCGGGATAACGAGGTGCGACTGTATTTAAAAACGAAATTGCTAAAAAGTTATTAAAATTTACAAATAATTTGACATATTCAAATTTTAAGTATATTTTTTTTTATCAGGTGTGCACAAAAGTCTATATAACTATATGTTACAAAAATCAGAAGTTGAAATTTTTTCTCAAAAACAAAACGAATAAAAAGTTATGTTTTTGAAATAATTTATGTATCTTTTCTCTATTATCTTCTCAATAGTAAATACACACACACACATACGCATATTATAAATTTGTGATGTATCAAATTTTCAAAGCAGAAAACTATAATATTAATTTTAATAAAATCATAATCAATATACTTGTATTTTACTTGTTGCGTACAATTCTATATCATGTAACCCCAAGTACATGTAAACAATAATATTTTTTAACTGTAGATTATCTTAAATAAAAATTCTTTGGCACTTGTTCTTGCTCATTATATTAATAAAGATGAAATATTTATTTTGTATGCGATTTTTTTCTGTTTTTGTGTTCATCCGGAACCAATTCTAAATGGTGTTTTTTTTTTGTTGTTGTTGTTGTTTTTGTACAGTAAATAATATTCATTTAACCAAACGAGTCATAAACTGCTTAATACCCTACTCTTGGGTTGCATTACATAGAGTAAAACTGTCTTTTCATGACAAGCATGTCTCAAAAATTAATTTAAAAAAAAATTGTCAGAATTTTCTGAATATTCCTTGCAACCTTAATTAAATTATCTAGATAAATAATTTAAAAATTTTTAATTACAATATTATATAAACTGATATACTTATATAAACTGAAATGTTACACAGTCAATAATATTACGGCACGAACAGACATATAATAGTGTACATGTAAAATTTACTGCCACCTTTTCCATCCCCCGCACTTTTGTTTATTAATCAATATTTTTGTAATGGCTTAAATTAATCAGGTTAAAAAGAAGAGCAATTGCTTTAAATCCAAATTTTTACCAAATGAACACAATTCCTACTTTTAATTTAATTGTTATTGATATTGTTTAAGTGACAATCCTTCCTGCAACCACAGGAGATTTAAAAATACCTCCTGAAGAAAAATGCTTGATATCAATACTGAAAATATTAAAGGATTATTAAAATATCTAAATTATTTAACATACTTACTTTTTACTTATTCTCGTATTAAATGTGGAAAAAAAAACATAAAAGGATCCATATAACAACTTGTAAAAATACTGAAATGAGTTAAAATGAAATTTTTGAAAACAAAATTATTTAAAAAAATTATTAAAATTTTTGAATTATTTAACACATTTTCAGTTTTTATGCATCATTCTCTTATCAATTATACGTAAAAAGTCTATATAATTATATGTTATAAAAATTAGATGTTGAAATTTTTTTCTCAAAAACAAAACTAACAAAACATTATTATGTTTTCTAAATTATTTAAGTCTCTTTTTTACTCACTTATCAATTGCAAATGCAGATAGATATATATATTCTAAGCTTGAAGTGTATTAAATTATTTAAGTCTCTTTTTTACTCGCTTATCAATTGCAAATGCATATAGATATATATATTCTAAACTTGAAGTGTATTAAATTTAGAAAACAGAAAACTGTAATATTTAGTTTTAATAACATAATAATCAATAAGTATTTTTACTTATTGCATACATTTCTATATCACGCAACTCCATTTCAGATTACCGCATCTAAACAATAATAATTTTTAACTACAGATTACTTTAAATAAAACTTCTTTAAGACTGTTCTTGCTGAGTAAATTTCTACGTTATTAAAAATGAAATATTTATTAGGAGAGAGAAAGTACAACTTTAAAAATAAACACCTATTTTCTACTCGACGCTTTTTTCGTGTTCTATTGGAGTACCGTGTAGAAACACGGTGCTTATTTTCTAGGTAAATACTAAATTCCTTTAGCCAAACGAGCGATAAAATTCCTAACTCAGTAACTCACAGAGCAGTAACCCCATCGGAGCTCCGACTTGAGGGGCAAATTACAATGGGGTTCCGTGACCCGTACTGGGTAAAACTATCCCATTTGGCCGGGGTGGTGTGGGGGGGGGGGGGGGAGTCTAGAAAGCTTAATAATTAGACATTTTGTCTACTGAAATCCTTGGAGTTTGTTTTTGAATGGCTCTACTATCAAATCAAAAGAGAGTTTATTATAGGCATCTGAAAGTGTTGTAAATCAAGTTCTTTAACCAGTGCCGAAACTAGCCTTTTTTGCACCAGGGGCAAACATGGATTTTGGCGCCCCCCTCCTTTTCCGCAAAGTATATGTACAAAGAGAATTTTACTAATTTTCTAATAGCCGACTTATTTTAAAATTTAAAATATGTAATACTGAGCTACGTAATCTACAATGGTGGATCCAAGGGGGAGGTCACGGTGGTCATGACCCCCTCTCCCCTCTGAACACCAACAAAATTAGTCTAAAGATCATTTTTAAAATGAAATATACAGTAGAGTCTCGATTATCCGAGTCCCGCTTAACCGAGTTTCCGCTTTAACAGAGTTATTCTCTTATGGACTGATGGCTTCCATTATTATGAAACAGCCATTATAAATGAAGTATTAGGTGAAGATGAAAGAGCAGTAGTAGAACGTTTGAACTCTGACCGGAAAAAAATGATCATAATTTTTTTTTTCAAGAAAAAAAAAAAAAAAAAAACTAGGATGATACTTTAAAAAAATATTTTTTTTGGCCATCCCCAACCCCCCACACACACACATACCCATTTCAAACTTTTTACGACTGCTATTTCATCTTCACCTAACACTCCATTTATAATGTCTGTTTCATAATAATGAAAGCCATCAGTCCTTCAGAAGAAAATGATCCATATAAAGGTATAATTCTTCATTTGGCGCCCTTCGTTCTGGCGCCCGGGGTACATGCCCCCTCTGCCCCCCCCCCTAGTTTCGGCCCTGTCTTTAACTAGGGAAAGGAAGTTTCCACAAGGTTCTTTTGTAATAGAATACAGTAGAACCTCGATTATCGGAAGTTATTGGGGCCGACCATCTTTCGGAAAATCGAAATTTTCGGATAATCGAGAGTGCTCCAATTTTACGATTAAGGAGAAATAGTATATGCAATATTTCTTAATATGGTAACAAGTGCTTCATAAAAAAAAAAAAAAAAAAAAAAAAAAAAAAAGCAATAGCAAAATAGAAACAAGAATAAATTACCTGAATTTTAATTTTGAAATTAAGTTCCTTTTACATATATCACAATTGTTTGAAAAAATGATTTGTTTGTCGCAGTTTCGATTGCCTTTGCTTTGAAGCTCTATCACGAAGTTTTTTAATATTATTAGTTCACCAGTATCACAGTCTTTCTGCTACTCCAGCCATGCCAAACCTTTTAAAAAACATCCAAAATGCTAATTTGTCCGTTTTCTTCACTTCACTCCGCAGCTTACGGGAACTCAAGCAAAATTCAAAGGAACTCTAAGAAAAGGGATTGAAAATATTTATATTATACTCGTAGTTGTACTTGCATACAGGGAATATGATAGTTTATAAAAAAAAGAAAAAAAAAAAAAAAAAAAAAAAAAAGCTTTAAAAATGGATTTTGCATACAAGGAATGCAATAGTTAAAAAAAAAAAAAAGAAAAGAAAAAGAAAGAAAAAAAGAAAAAGCGCTTTAAAAATGGATTTCGGTTAAGTTCGGAGTTTAGATTAAAAGAGTTTCGGATAAAAGAGGTTTTACTGTATTTTGTTCTGTTTGTAAAACACTTCTGGGTCATTTCAGTGATGCATTTTGGGAAATGTATTTTTGGAGTAAAGATCAATTAGTCGTGCATATATTTAGCATACAGATTTTTTTTTTTTTTTTTTTTTTTTTTTTTTTTAAGTAAAGTCTTAAACAGACAAATTATTCAAAATAATACATTTATTTTGAAAAATTAATCTCTGTACTTCACATAAGTTATCAGATACATTTGGATGGATTTATACTTTTAGCAAACTGTTTCTAATTTTCTTTTAATGAATATTTAATGAATATAATACTTTTATTGTTATTTATTTTTTTTCTTTTAATACTTTCTAAGTTACAAAAAGAAAATAATAATCATATGTTCAGTTATAATAAATTTTATCGTATGAATAACTGTGAAAATGTGTCTAAATTATACGAGTTTGGCCTTAATTGTATAGATGGAAAAAAAATTCCACCTTTTTTTCCCCATTTCGTACTTTCATGCTTGAAATTAAAGCCCAAATGCGCTCTACATTCTGATTGACTCAATAAATGACAATTTTGTTTAGTATTGTAGTATACTGCAAAGATTGAAAATTACGTAAAAAATAATCAATGACAATAAACGTTATTTCTAGGATTGTCAGATTTTCCGTACACTAAAAAAAATGGGTACTCAAAATTGAGTAAAAAGTACTCAATTTTAAATACGTCACATACTCAAAATAGCTCCGATCCAAATATACTCAAAATTGAGAAACACATGTTTGATTTTTGATTCCATGGTTGTGTTCAAATATAAGTCGTTATGTACTGCCACCTGAATCTACAAATTAATGTAAAAATGTACTGACATTTATTTCCTGTTCACAGTTATTAACAAGAAATGTTTAATTGATTATTTATTAAGAAAAATACTACTTTTAAATGATGTACATAAAATTTGCTTAGGTGGTCATCTACCTATTAAAACTAATCCAAACTTCCTTTTTTTCAATGGCAATACCCAATTTTAACGAGATATTTCAAATCTTCGGTTCAAACTATGCTTAGACACGAAATTTCAAATCATTTGAATGATCAGTTTTTGAATTATAAACGTTGAAAATTTAGTGCTTCTAATGTTAAATTACATTTTCATATTTTTATTTATATCTCCTGAAATTATACTTCTAATTTGCTAATTTTTTGTGTAGCAATAATACTAATATACCGAAACATAAACACGTTGAATTTGCAATTTTTATAATTTTATGACATGAATTAAGAAATTAATATTCGAAAAAATTATGAATTGCAACCTACAGTTTTTTTTATGGATTTAGATTTATTAAGTCCTGCTTTTACGGAAATCCAAAATTTCACATTTTTTTTCCCAAGTAGTTTTCAAATTATGCTTAAAAAACGGCAAAATGGTGGTTTAAGGGGCCGTCTATGATAGAAGTGACTAAATATTTTGAAATTTCATCTGCTGTCCTGTAATCTAGCAGGTTTCATTAACTGCTTAAGGTGCGTTGATCAAGAAGGGGGCTCTCTCGGTTAACAATCGAGTACCGAACTTCAATTTGGGTCAGCCCTAAAAAATACGCTGGTTATAAAATAATTAATTTCTCGGAAACTTATCATACGAATTTCATAAAAATTTGTTTTTAGGATAATTGAAGGGTGTAGAATTCATCTATGCTGTCAGAATTGTGTACTGCTTTTGAAAAAAACAAAGTTATGACTCGTTTTAATATGTAGATGACCCCCTAAGCAAATTTTATATACATCATTTAAAAATAGACTTTATTTCCAATCGCTCGGTACCAGTCACTTTCTTCTACGATAATTTGTTGAGGAGTTAGTAGGGGGTATTTACTTTTTTTTTCCACGACTGTACATGGTGTCCATAAATTAGGGTTGCGATTTCCATAACTTTTGAGGCTGTTTTAAAATTTTCGGTCCACAAATTCTCTGCTCAACAATCGCGAAATTTTTTGACATTGCATTACTGAAAAAAATAGGTTCTCAAAATTGAGTAAAAAGTAATTTTAAATCAATTTTAATACGTCACCTACTCAAAATAGCTCCGATCCAAATGTACTCAAAATTGTGAAACATATCTGCTCATTTTTGAGCCCATGGTTGTGCTCAACACCACCCCCTGAATCTACAAATTAAAGTAAAAATGTACTGACATTTATTTTACGCTCAAAATCATTAAGCTCAAATTTACGCTCAAATCCAAAAGGGCAACTTTATGACATAAGTTAAAATCTATTATTGTTCGGAAATGTATGAAACTAGCAGGTGTTAAGGGTGTTTTCAAATCGAAAACGCATGAAACTAGTTGGTGTTGTTGTTCAGAAACTAGGTCATCGAGCTGTTCTTTCCATTTTTTTTTTTTTTCAAACGCAATAGATCTTTCAAAAAATAATGTCAAAGTGGGCGTTTTGAACCGAATTTCCTCGCGAAGGGAGAAAGATCAGTCAAGAGGGGGTGAAAAACGGGTTTGTCACGTGATCGAATTCGCTTCCAACTCAATAGGTAATGGATGGATCCAAAAATGGAAAAAAACAGTTCGATTCCAAATCGTTTCCATCGCCATAGGCTTTCCCATTTTATACCTTTCCGTTAAAAAATGAATTTGTAAATGTGTCAAAACGTTTTGCGCTTGTTGAGCAGAGCGGTTAAGAACAGCCTTAAGAAACTATGTCATCAAATTGTTTTTTCCGGCTTTCTTGCAAACGCAATAGATCTGTCAGAAAAGAGTGTGAAAGTGGACATTTTGAACCGAATTCCGCGCGAAAGAAGAATAACCACACAAGAAAGGGTAAAATACATCTTTGTCACTTGATCAAAATCGCTTCTAAATCAATATGCAATTTATAGATAAAAAAATGGAAAACACAGTTCGATTCCAAATCTCTTCCATGGTCAGGCTTTCCAATTTTATATCTTTCCATTAGAAAATGAATTTGTAAACGTGTCAAAACGTTTTGCGCTTGTTGAGCAGAGCAGTTGAGAACAGCCTCAACAAGAATCGTTTAATTGACTATTTATTTAAAAAAAGAAAAAGCAAAATTATTATCAAGGTACCCAAATCGAATATTTTTATGACAAGAGCAGTAAAGCACTTTAAAATTATTTTTAAATATTGTGCATAATTTAATATTTACACTAATAAACCTCTTTTATGCCGCCATGTATGAAATAAACCATTACAGTGTACGAAATTATTGTTTTGTTTGGGTTTGATAAAATGTGATGTTTCAAAATTGAGAAAGCATAGGTTCATTTTTGATCCAAATATACATTTTGATCCATACAACATTTACTCATTTTTAGCTCACAGGCTATCAAAGCCTGATAGCTTATGTGCCCGCCGGTTCTGTATGTATGTACGTACGTACGTATGCACGTAACGCGATAACTCTTGATAGTAATATCCGATTTGCTTCAAGAAAATTTTCTAGGTTCATTCTGATAAAGCGCTTCCCTGATTAGTTTTGGGGGTCCATTGGTTAAGTATAAAGGGGAGGAACGGGGGGCTCCCCCTTCCCTTAACTTACATAAATGGATTTTTCACGCAGAATTATCAGATTTTCTTCAAATTTTGGGTGTACCGGTTAATTCTGATAACGAGCTTCCCTTTTTAGATTTGAAGGTTCATTGTTTAAGTCTAAAGGGGAGAACGGTGGGCTAATGCCCCCCTTAATTTAAATAAATGAGTTTTCCGATCCGATTTGCTTCAAATTTGGTATACCGGTTTATTCTGATAAGGCGCTTCCCTGATTAGATTTGGAAGTTCATTCGTTTAATATAAAGGGATGAACAGGGGCTAATATTCCATTAATTTAGATAAAAGGTTTTGCTATCCGATTTGCTTCAAATTTTCTATACCGGTTTATTTCGATAAGGCGCTTCCCTTATGACATTTGGATGCTCATTGGTTAAGTATAAAGAGGGGAAATAAAGGGGCTACCCCCCTTTATTTATTTTTCGAGGGGCATTATTCTTTGAAATAAGAGTATATTATACAATTATAATAATAATAACATTTTTTAGACTTTCTGAATCACTTATCAATTTATAATTTTTTATGTCCTGATCAGTGGCATTAGTATTTTCAGATATTAACAGAACAAATAAAGAAAAAATAATAATAAGTAAATATCTTTGTTAAGATATGCCTAAAATTCGAAATTAGCATAGTTTGTTAGTTTATTTATGTATTTTTATTTTTATTTTTTGTTATATTAAGCAATCGATTGAAGTCGAATTTTTTGCAATTTTTGGTTTCATCGTGGAATTTCCAGATATATTATTCTAAACATTTAAACTAAACAAAATAAATTAAAATAAACATTTCTATAAGATACTGGAATCACTGAAAAAAAGCGCACATAGCAAAAAACAAATCGGATAAAAGACCTCGGGAAAGTATTCTATTTATTTTATTCTATATTTATTTATATTTATTTTATTTTATATTATTTATATTTATTTATCTATATTTATTCTATTTAAAGTATCTATTTATAAATTTGTGTCACATACAGTCAGGCAGACAGACAGACATTTTGTAAAAACATGTTTTTCGGAATCTCTGATGTATAAATCCGTCGAAAACCGAAAGTCGAAAATTTTCACGAATCCAGTCTTCTTGTAAAGATAAAAGAAAGTCAAAATCAGAATTCCAGTTTTCAAGTTTTTCTATCCCCCCCCCACGCAACGGCATTCTTGTTCAAAGTTCCAATAAAATATAGAAGCAGATATATTTCTACATTCTCCCTAACAAGTGGTCAACTCTTTTCATCCGATTCTTTTCCAATCTACAACATTTCTACAAATATTGCCTAAATCGAAACTTTCAATATTATAGAAATTCATATCAAAATTACAGAATTTTAGCACCATCAAGAAATGCTTGATCACGCACGGGGTCAAACAATGCTTGTAATAAATAGCGGGTAAGGAAGAAATTTATTTCAAAAGTTTCATGTTGCAATGTTATCTACATTTTGCTTTAAAAATTTAAATCTTAGTATCTATGATATTACAATCATAAATTTACTGTAGATTTATTTAACTTTGATCTGGAAACGTGCTTTATGCCAGACTAAATCAATCATAACTGTCAGTTATATTTTGCTCTATGCTGCCCATGTTACATTTTTCAAATCACACCTGCGCATTTGCTATTGAACCAATTTCTTTAAAATTTTTTGGGGGGATTGATATAACTTATTTTTTCAACGTAGTTTAATTTTATAAATGAAATATATAGCCTATTTTTTTTAATCTATTTTTAAATTTTTTTTTCTTTGGTTCCAGTAGACATCACCAGATGGCATTAGATGTCCTGTACTATGAAGGAATCGAGTACGAAGCAATATATTTTATCATTTTTGTATATTTTCTTGTAAACTATTATCAGTATTTTTCTTGTAAATTTAATAAGTGATATATTTTAGACAATATTATATAAAATATCCTCCAAGAAGCCTTTTAGTTTTTTCGTAATGCTATTTTATTCTTGGCATAACATGCCATAATGAGAATATTTCGCAAAAATACAGTAAACCTAGAGGCTTCCGTTTAGACCAACTAGGAGAAGCGCTTTTTTCGACTAGAAAGACGACGATTGACCTGTTGACCTTCCTTTGAAAGGTATAGGAAAGGGACTAGGCCGGAACATGGAACATGAGATGTAGATATGGATTGCCTAGATGAGAGCATCTGTACATCCAGTCGAGAGGTGAGGTCGTCTAATGAGGCATGATAGGGAGCCGTGAAAGAAACTTATAAATGTGGTTAGACCACTTAAGGTTAGTGATAATAATAGAAAAAGAGAGGCATAGTAAAATGGTAAGTAAAATACTTATAGGGTAACAATATATAAAAGAGAGAAAAAGAGAAAAATGTAAAGTTCCAATGATCCGAAAAAAGGAGACGAAAAAGCTACCGGGACGTGCCCCAGAAAACCAAAAAAAAAAAAGACTCTTTACAGAGACCATACATTTTAAAAGTGTAACATTATTTTGAATGCTTAAGAAGCAATGCAACAATTTTTTTTTTTTTTTTTTTTTTTTTTTTTTTTTTTTTTTTTAAATTAAAGACAAATACAAGACAGAAAGAGAGTAAAGTAGGAGAAGAAAGAGGGAAACTCAATCTTCATCATCTAACAAAGTAGAAAACCTTGGGCGTTTACGATTAGGGGGGTCGGAGACCTCGTAGTCTGGTAACCCAGCTATTATATCATTGGGTAAATTATAGATATTTTTGTAGAAATTTTTAGCAAGTTTACTTATGCGTACTTTGAGAGAAGTGGTTTTTAAGTCCCTTCTAATGGTAGTGTTTCTTAAGTATCTGTGACCGTTTCTGATGGTACGAAGATTTTTATTGTGTGCTTTACTAAGAAAATCCATGTTGGTTTTACAGGCAAAACCCCATATGGGGCTTGCATATGTAAGAATTGGTCTAATACAGGCGTTATAGAGGAGAATTTTATTTTTGATAGAGAGAGTTTTACCTTTTAATAAAGGGGAAAGGGTTTTTGAGATACCGGCCGCTTGGCCTCTGATGTTGAGGAAGTGTTTTTTCCATGTTAGTCTTTTATCCAGAGTTACCCCCAGATACTTGGTGTGGTCGGACCAGGGTATGGTTGTATTGTTGATAGTAATGCGGTTAGGGTTAGTAAGCTTCCTAGAGAAGTAAACTGCAGCAGTTTTTTGTTCGTTGAGTTTAATGCGCCATAAGGTGCACCAGGCCGTGAAATCGTCAATGTGTTTCTGTAAAATTTTGTATAAGGTGTAAGCAAAGTGAGCTGAGGCGTAAATTGCCGTGTCGTCCGCATACAGGGCAAGAAAGGTCCCCAGGGTGCGCGGTATATCATTAAAGTAAATGTTGAATAATGTAGGGCCGAGGACAGAGCCTTGAAGAATGCCAGCAAGTATACGATATAAAGTGGAGAGTAGATTGTTGATGCGGACGCAGAATTTGCGATTGCTAAGGTATGAATGTATGAGGTGAATAAGTCTAGCATGAATTTTGAGCTTAATTAGCTTGTATATAAGGCCCTCATGCCAGACTTTGTCGAAAGCCTTAGCAATGTCCAGAAAAACAGCAGCTGCTGGAATATTCGAGTTGAGTTTCTCACTGAGAAACTCCACAACCCGAAGAAGTTGATGTACAGTGGAGTGTTTGGCTCTGAAGCCAAATTGTTCAGGGATCAAAATGTGATTAGTGTCAAGAATATCATTGAGCTGGGCCCTTATGTGAGACAAGGACGAAAAAGCCGTTTAAAAAATTAAGTTCGTTCCTCACAAAAGAGGGGTATGTTTTGCAACTTCAATAAAACAGATAATATTGTCACAACTCAAAAAATACAATGTTCATGGTCCGATAATTGCACATTATTTAATTAACGGCAAAAATAAAGCGAGTTGTTGTCATAGGCGTAGAGTTTTCAAAATTATTGGAGGGGCTCAGCCAGTGGCGGGGACAAGTGGGGGGGGGGGGGGGGGGTGGTCTACATTCCCTGGAACAGGGAATTAATTTACTAAGTGATGAATAGAAAAACAGTAAAACCAGCTACGACAAAATTACAAATAACCGTTGAAAGTTTCCGCTTTACACAGGTTTTCGCTTACCTAAGCAGGTAAAAATTCAAAGTGTTCCTTTCTATGGGATCATGAAATGGTTTCCATTAGACGAGATTTCATTATAGACAGGTTCCGTTTTCAGAGGCTAACCTTATATCCATACAGTAAAACCTTTGTAAAAGCAATCGTAAGCGACCGAAACAATATTCCATTTAAGACAGGTTTTTGGCTAATTAAGTAATTTAAGACAGAATTATGCCATAGACAGGTTCCGTTTTGACATGTTTTACTCTACATATATTAAAAATATGTATATATCTAATAATAAAAGACAAGATCGCTGTTTGTGTGTGTTATTCCCGATGGCTAGGAAAATCTACTGCCCTCAGAGGTCTGAAAATTTATATGAGAATAGTTCAATGCCCCTGAGGCTCACATTTTTAATTTTTTGATAATTGGCCGAGATATTAATTAAAAACTCATCAAAAAAGATATATATATATATATTTTAATTGGCGGAGGCGCTCTCGTACATCACCAGAACCTGCTTTTCGAGCGGAAAGGAAGGAAGAACTAAATACATTTCTTTTTTTTTGCCGTTTTGTTTTAATGCCCATCAGCCGTGCACTTTAAAATACGGAAAAGCGGACGACATATTCTTATAGTTCATACTTTTACATCTCAAACGCCGCACTCAGTTAAAAAAAGAATATAGTTCTTAACTCTATAAAAAAATTTTCAAAAAGAGATTTCTCATTCGACTTTTTCTTCCTTTTGCCAACGCTTACTCAGAGCTCAATTTTAGAGGTATCGATTCACAAAAAATACGTATTTAAAGCTAAGATCTTCTTTTCGTCGCCGGTGCAATCGGTTTTTCTAAAAGACTAATTTTAATTCTTTAAACAAATTCGCGACCGCAGGTCACTTCGCGCCTCACCGTGACGAGACTATCTTTTTTCCACAATCTTTTTACAGCATTTCGACAGACTGGATTTTACATCTATTACAAAATTTCGTAATGTTCGAACAAGTAGAAGTATTTTAAAAAAATCTTTAAAAATTTCGACGAAAAAGCTAAAAAACGGTTTCGGCTCGGTGTCGCTTGGCTTCGGCACACGTTTTCACTATTAAATAAGCATATTTTTCATGAAATTTTAAAGAGTAGTAGGATACAGTTATATTTATAATATATTAAAATTTTGGACAGTTCGGACGACGGGAACTATTTTTTGTTGTTGTTGCTATGTTAAAGAACCCGACACGAAAACGAGAAAAACTAGTCGAATGTACTAATCCCAAAACTTTCTTCTATCTCATTCATGTTAATACTTCAAAATTCGTTATCACGGTACCAAAATTAAATGACAATCTATGCTCATCTCCATCATAAGGATTCTAAAGATGTCCATTAAATTGTGCGCATTTTAAAAGGAAATATAAGCATCGCCGCTTTGAAACAAACAATTGAATTTTGGCATCCACCCTCTTAGATGTATGCAAGAAAATTTTTCAGCTCAAAGAGCATAAAAGCTACACCTGTCGCGCTGTATACACCCAAGCCTAAAAATAGGTATATTTATGTGAAAGTGTGACAGAATAATGAAGTCTGAATAAATTTCGTGTATTAGTTTTTGAGACAGAACAATTGCGGAAATCGTGAAAAACGGAGCATAGCAGCGCCACCTATTGCGCGATTTACACCAAAACGTAATAAAGAACAACATATATCAACGTCTAACTAAATTTGAGGTTTGATGAAAATTTGTGCATTAGTTTTTAAGATACTGCGAAAGTTATGAAAAATTCTGTATCGTAGCGTCACCTGTTGGCCAATTTATACCAAAAAGTAATCAGCACCATATTATATCAAGGACTAACCTAATCTGAAGTTTGATGAAAATACGTGCATTAGTTCTTGAGAAAGAGCTATTGCGGAAATCGTGAAAAATGCAGCATAGCAGCGATACCTGTTGGACGATTTACACGAAAACGTAATCAGCACAAAATAATATCAAGATATAATTGAATCTGAAGTTTGATGAAAATCTGATTATTAGTTCTTGAGATATAGCTATTGCGAAAACCGTGTATAATGCATCATAGCAGCGCCACCTATTGAGCAATTTACACCAAAAATTAATCAGCACCAAACAATATCAAGGACTAACAGAATCTGATGTTTTATGAAAATCTGTGCATTAGTTCTTGAGATATAGAATGATTTGCACCACCAACAACTATTCAGCACAAATTTATGTCGGGGACTAATTGAACCTAAAGTTATTAAATTCCGTGCATTGGTCTTGTGATAGAGCGCTCAAAAATATGTGTCACATACAGACTAAATTAACCGACAGATTCACAGATAGACATTTTGTAAAAACATGTTTTTCGATATCTGTGACCGCTAAAAAGTGTAAATATGTCGAAAACCGGAATTTGAAAATTTTCTTTAATCCAATACTTTTTTCTTGCAAAGATAGAAGAAAGTAAAAAGGGAGAAGAAAATATATTTATTTTAGAAGTAAATATCAATGTTTTTTTTCACGAAGTTATTACACAGGCTGAGAAATGGTTATATTTATAACGATAAAATTTTTAAAGAGTTCGGACCAAAAGAAACTATTTTTAAAAAAAATATGAAAACGACCGTACATGAAAAACAGAAAATTACTTCTTACGAGTGCTTTTACAATTAAAAGTCAATATATTTTGGAGATTTTTTTCATTTAAAAATATAAATTCGGACAAAATCGGATTAAAGGTATAAAATCACACAAATTTGTGCTTTATTAAAGGTTATTATCACAGGCCCGGACAACGCTGAGCGGGTCAGCTAGTCTATAATAATAAGGAAAGAAGTTTCTCTGTCTGTCGGCTATGTTCTGAAAAAACCGCTGCACGCAGAGCTATAAAATTCGGTATGAAGGTACCTCTAATGTATTTAGTTATGCACCCCAAAGACCGATTTTGAACTTTTTGATTAGACCTTTTTCAATATAATTTTTAATGCAATTTTTAACATTTTTTCACGGTTCGAAGCAATTTTTTTAAAAATTATTAAAATAAATCCGATTTCAATCTTTTAGCGTATAATATAGTAAATTGTGTCCTCTTTTCAAAAAAGTTTATTGGGAATTCGTACAGCGATTTTTTAATTTTTCGCAAAGATTTGCATGCGATTTTTAGCGTTATTTCGTGTTTCGCAGCGATTTTTTTTATATTGATAAAACGAATTCGGTTTCAAATTTTTAGCATTATACAGTAAATTTTAGCCTCCGAAATTTTTGAATTTTTTATTCGATTTTTAATGCAAGTTTTTGCGATTTTTCGCAACGAGTTTTGACACTCGTGAAAGAATTCTGGTTAAAATGTTTTAGAGCATTTTATAGTAATTTTCGGCCTGTCCGACTTTTGTAATTTTTAGCGCTTTTTAATACAATTTTCAACGGTTTTTCACGTTCTGCAGTGACCTTTTTAACATTGGTAAAAGGAATTCGGTTTTAAACTTTTAGCCTAATTTAGTAGACTTTGTTCACTTTGCATTTATCCTATACTATTGTGCTATATTATTACTATATTTATACTATACCGCCGCAGAATTCGCGGACAGCGGCGCGTGCGTTCCGTCTGCAGTCCTTTAGCTTTATCTTCTATTATTCCGACTCTCTTGCTCGCCAGGTTGAAAAAAATTCAAAAATTGAAACCGGACAAATTTAAAAGTGAAATTACACAAATTAAAGATACTGAAAAGCTGGGAAGGAGGGCTCGTGGCGCTGAAGCTACCAAACGACCTCTGCTGCTTCGAGCTTATTATTAGAGTTTTGATTGTTATTGTGATTTTATGCATTCCGCGGAGATTTTTGACATTCATGAAAGAATTCTGGTTAATGTTTTTATTGTGTTATCGACGATTTTTGAATTTTTAATGCTCTTTTTTTCCGTATTCTATAGCGATTTTTTGACTTTCATAATATTTTTTCGGTTTCAAACTTTCAGCCTTAGGCAAGTCACACACTAAGGTGACACATAAGACATGTCGCTTGAATTCGCTGGAAAAACTGGTTTAAAACAACTTCGTTCTTTGTTTCGACCGGTTTTTGCGCTGCATTTTGCACTTCATGTCGCTCTGTCGTCTCAGTGTGAGATATGCCTTAAATAGCAAATTTTCTCCTTTCCGCGATATCTGATTAAAAAAAATTCGCATTTCAACACGATTTTTAGCGTTTTTACGCATTCCTTACCCTTTTTTTATATTTATAAAAGAAATTCGTTTCAAACTTGTTAAACGCTGAAGTAATCTTTTCCTCTGCTATTTTTGATTTTTATCGATTTTTAATGCGATGTTTAGCGTTCCGATTCTACCTTTAGGCATTCGTAAAAGGATTTGGATGTCAAACTTTTAGCCCAATATAATAAATTTTATTAAAATATCAATAAAGTTTATTTGAAATTCGCACAGCGATTTTAGAATTTTTTGCGAATTTTTATGCATTATTTAGAGATTTTTCGCATTCCGCGGCCATTTTTTTACATTCGTAAAAAGAATCCTGTTTTAACCTTTTAGCCCATAATAACAAAATTTTCTCATATGCGGTTTTTGAATTTTTAGCGATTTGCTACAATTTTTCCAAATTAGTAAAAGGAATCCGCTTATCTTTTAGCCCAAACAGCAAATTTTGTTTTCTTTTCATTTAAATTTATTTGGAATTCGTGCAGCTTTTTTTTAATTTTTGGGGAATTTTTATTATGATTTTTTGAATTTTTCGTGTTTTGTACTATTTTTTGACGGACCGGACGACGCCGGGCATGTCAGCTAGTTAGTGTATAAATGTATAATATAAATACTACAGGGTTGCGCACGAAAAAGCGGCCCTGCTGTGTTTGCCACGAATGCGCATGTACAGATAGATACTTTCATATGAACATCGAAAAGTTTGAAAACATCACGAAAATCGAATCAAATGTCAGTCCGAAACGGCACGGAAAAAAATGGCCTGGCCCGGGTTTACACAAAAAAATTAGACCCGGCCCCTACTCAGCCTGATATTAATGAAAGAAAATGGGCCTGAAAAAGGGTTTCTTGCTCGGCCCGAATAAGAACAACTGAATATCTACTGTTTAATGTTACCAGATCCTGGTGAATCGTCATTTACTACAGAGAGACGGCTTGATAGATATGGTCTATTTTAATAAATATGAGCTTTATGCATCATTTAGAGACAAAGAATTTCTCCCTTTGGAGACACTGGTGATTCTTCTTGCCTGACTTCTAGTTTCATCATTTGCAACAAAACTTAACTCCTCTACCACTTCCCTCCCTTGTTCTTCAAAGCTCGTAAATTGGAGCCACTTTCTTTGTAGGTTCGGGAAACGGCGAACCAGCTTATCTGTGCTCTAATCAATCAGATCATATCGGACACCATTTGTTGTCCGTTAAAAACGTGAATTTATTGCCCTATGACGCCGAATCAGAAAAAGAAATTCTTCCCAGAAAGTGTGCCCTGTCCAGTGTCCAAAGAAGGAAGAAAACACACCATGGAGAGTGCTTAGTTTTTTCCTCATATGCCACGCTAAAATTTTGAGTTCTTTTACTTGTTTACAAAGAATAAAAGTAAATAGCGAATTTAGAAAAAGAACAATTATCCATCGAAAACATTATACGGTAAAAAACTTTTGTAAATTATATGAAATTCCAAAAATTTGAGTTTTTTTTCTATGTCAGTTGGCGTAGAAAAATATAGCCCATATGAAAAAATTATTGGAGGGGCCCGAGCCCCACGGGCCCATATAACTCTACGCCTATGGTTGTTGTCTATTTTTTTCGACCAATGAGATGGCGTCTTCGTGTATGCTGCGGGATGACTTTACCTTAATGTTGCTTTCACTATGCGACTTTCGGGTTTTAACTCACGGAGCAAAACAGCAATTTTTATACTATGACTATTTAACCATTCGAATTCGATATAAAATAATTAGTTTTTGAAGAATAGGAAAAAAGGAGGATGAGTTTTATATATATCATGATTTTTTTAACATATTAATTAAGATATTTGCTTTATCATTTAAATAAATAACAAACCCATTTCCAAAAATTTTACATGCCATTCTTAAATATGTTTTGCACAGGTGCTTTTTTTTATTTATATATATGTTCTGCTTGTGTTAATAAATTTATCACAGCATTTTCCCAGTTTTTATTAATATTTAAGACTATTAACCAAATTTCACCATGGCGCCATCTAGTATCGAGAGAAACAAAATTAAATCATTCAAATATTTGTTTTTCCTGATAAATAAAGTTTCCTTTTTCTAAAAGCAATTGTTGCTGTTTAAAAAAAAAAATGTAAATTTGCTATCAAAATTTATAAAATTATAAACAGATTATACTTGACAGAAAAAATCTAAATGCTGACAAAAATAAATAAATAATTTAGAAAAACACGAAGTATGTTCCCTTTAAAATGATAGTTGTAAATACTAGACTAAGCATTTAATTCCTTTTTTTTTTTTCCTTAGTTTAAAAGAAAAAAATTGTAAATTTGGCGTCATTTTATAATTGTCCATACAACCAAACATATTAAGTTTGAGCAAAAAGGAAATAAGTTAAAACTCAAGAATTTGGTTCTATTTTGAAAAACACAAATTGTAATCAAAACAAAAATGGAAATGGTTAAAAACATTTTAACAAGACCTTTTTCTTTTTTTCCCTACAGAAGTCAGATATGTAAATTTGTAGATCTCTGTACCATTTAAATATTGTTAGGTTCATTGTAATAATGTCGAAATTTAAAGTTTTATTAAATTCAACTTTTAGAATTTGTTAAAATTGTCTTTTTCTTCTTTTTTGGTTACTTTTAGTAACAGATATATGCAATACTTTAATTTTCTTTATTTTGCAGCATCAATATTAATTTATCAAACGCTAAATTTAATAAATTAAATTACTGCAATTGGTAAACTTTTTTACTTATTAAATTAATCATGGCAATTATGTCTTAATATTATTATTCTCTATACTTTAAATAATAACTTTCATATGCATTGCATGTTTTTTTAAATCTAACAACCTAATTTCATTTTTATTAACAAGTAGCATTTTAAATTCATTAAATTGTGCTATAATTAAATCTGAGGTCTTTACCTTCATTTTTAAATAAATATTATTCATATTAATTTAATTTCAAGGGAAATCAATTATGCCTTTGAATTAATAAATTTATATTTCTTTAGTTTTTCTTAAAGGCAAAAACACCAACAGAATGAAAATGTGTTCAGACCTGGGAATCGAACCCGGGATCTCCAGCTTAACATGCAATGCTCTATCGAGCTAGTTTGGACGATTTCAGGATGACACAATTTCATTCGTATGTTGAGAAGCTGTAAACAGTAGCACTAGATGTTTAAGGCATCGGACTATCGGAGCCATAATCCGTGGCATCAAATGATGAAAACTTTTTACTGCCAGAATCGCACATAATATATTTAATATGAATTTAATTTTAAAGGAAATCAATCCCATCTTTGAATTAATAAATTTAAATTTTTCTTAAATACGAAAACACCAACAGAATGAAAATGTGTCCGGACCTGGGAATCGAAATGGACACATTTTTATTTTGTTGGTGTTTTGAAAAAATAAAGAAATTTAAATTTTTTAAATATTATTATTCAAAGTTTCACTCCTTTTCAAATATGAAACTCCCACAGGTCATGAATTTCACCAAGACAACTTGACAAATGTGTACCAATTTAACCCTTAATCAACCACAAACAATACTTGGTTCCCAGAAGCAGATTACTTACACTGTCCGGAAGTGTACAGAAGACAGGGCATTTTGCATCGACCGAAACAAATGGTAGCCCAAAGGGGCTATGTCCGGACTATATGCCGGGTGCTCCAAAACGTCCCAGCCAAGAGTTACTAACGCATCCTTGACTGGTTTTGCAACATGAGGTCTTGCGTTGTTATGGAGTAATTTCACGGGGCGCAAACCTTTGTCTGTAAATGGACGTTTTCGACCGATTTTCTGATGAATTGAAGCAATTGTTGCTTGTAGCGTTCAATAGTTACACTTACACCAGGCTGAAACAGTTCGTAATAGAGCACACTTTTCATATCCCACCAGATGAAGAGGAGAACTTTTTTGCAGTGAATGGCTCGTTTTGGCCTTGATGTTGTTGCTCCGCTGCTATTCAAACAATATTTTTTGCATTTCGGATTGTCACAACATGTCCGTTTTTCATCTCCCATCACGATTTTCCACAAGAAGGATTTTTTTGTTGCCTGTTTAGCAGATTCATACACTTCAAGACACGCCCATCCTTGTGCCTCAATGCATGCGGCACCCATCTTTCTGCCTTCTGAATCTTTCCCATTGCATGTAAATGATTACAAATCATTTTTGTAATACTCCTAATTGTACGGCAAGTTCTTTTTGCGTCTGAGATGTATCTTCATCTAGCAGTGCTTGCAAAACATCATGACTAACCTTTAGTGGAAAGATGCTACGTTCTCGATCGCTAACATCAAAATCGCCATCTTTAAAACGCTGAAACCAAAATTGGCATTTGCTTTTTGATACGATTTCCTCTCCAAGAACAGAACAGATTGATTGATATGCTTTTGCAGCACTGTTTCCTTGGTGAAATTCGAAACGAATGCAGTGACGAATAAATGGTTTACCGTATAACACCTTTCAGCTTTGAAATTTCAAATTTACTTTTACTTTTCCCCCGGCTTCTGCATCGATTTGAAAATGCTGAACTGGTTCTTATCACATGACTCAAACACAGTCTACTGATTGGTGTGCTATTTTGCAGTAAACGTCAAACAAAATTCGCTTTACAACTTTTTACTACACCCAATATTTTAGCAAGATTTTTAGCTTCACAAACAAAAGAGTTTTAGGTTATGTCGTATCACAATATAAATACCTATATAACTGACCAATGTCTGAAATAACATGTTTTAGAAGACAGTGAATAAGATGTTTATGTTCACCGATTTCTAAATGATATAAATAAAGCAGAATATTTCAAATGAAAATTTAATTTCAAATTATATTTGCTTAAAAGGCGCAAAGACCAACCTAGTGAAAAAGATTCCATGCCGGGACTCGAACCCGGGCCATCAGTATAGCGCACTGACGTTCTACCGACTAAACCACATGGAACGATACCCAGCCTGGAACTTCTCACTATTACAGGTTGGCAAGGCTACAAACGCAGCACAAGATGGAATATTTTCCATGAGCCACCAACATGGGGAAACACAGACACTTAATTAAATCCAGCATCGATTGAATTTATATTAATAATTGGAAATTTTTCCAGAGAGAAACATTCGCTTTGCATACAATATTTCAAATGAAAATTTAATTTCAAATTATATTTGCTGAAAAGGCGCAAAGACCAACCTAGTGAAAAAGACTCCATGCCGAGACTCGAACCCGGGCCATCAGTATAGCGCACTGACGTTCTACCGACTAAACCACATGGAACGATACCCAGCCTGGAACTTCTCACTATTACAGGTTGGCAAGGCTACAAACGCAGCACAAGATGGAATATTTTCCGTGAGCCACCAACATGGGGCAAACACAGACACTTAATTAAATCCAGCATCGATTGAATTTATATTAATAATTGGAAAATTTTCCAGAGAATAAGCAAGTTTTCCATAAGCAAATATAATTTGAAATTAAATTTTCATTTGAAATATTGTATGCAAGGCGAATGTTTCTCTCTGGAAAAATTTCCAATTATTAATAAAGCAGAATGTTTGTATGTTTGCAGTTAATCTCTGTTTGTCTGTATTGCAGATTTTTAAAGATATGATTTTAAAATTCTGCACATAGGTGCATTGAAACTCAATGGAGACAACTGAAGTATTTTCATTTCATTATCTTAAGTATTGAGATTTCATTATCATAAATATTGCTGTATGTTTTGAGAAAACATACAGCATAAACAGTTTCAGTTTTGGGTTTTCGAAAGATAAAAGCTATTTAAACTGACATTTCAAGTGATTCTATTCAGTTTTATTGGATGACAAGAGTGATGATAGTTTTTGCAATTAAGCAAAGAGATGAGATTATTAAGTAAAGAATGAGAAACTAGGTTTATGCATATCACCTTGTTTTAAAATATACTATACTGTAAAAAATTTCTGAACAAAACCTGTATATTATGTAAATAAATATATTCTACCAAAAATGACTGGGCAAAGCCAGGTAATTCAGCTTGTGCTGAATAAAAGTTATTTATTGATAAAAACTACAAAACGATGCATGGTATTTCAAATTTATCACTTTGCTTGATGAAAATATTGACATTTGCTGTAAACACTTGTTGTTTACACTCCCTTTATCAGGCAAATATGTTTTTTCATATATTCAATTCCTAAATTGACCCTTTAATTTCTAAGATAAAAAATCCCATTATGAAAAAGAAAGCAAGAAAAATAACTGAGCTCTGGAGTGTAACTGGAATATAGATAAAATTCCAATGTGTTTTGATGTGTCAGAAAAGAAAAATTGTTTTTTTTTAAAGCAACATAACATGAAAAAACAAGATTTATTACGTTGTTTTAATTTGTTTGGCAAATGATAGAAAGTAATAATCGATCATAATCATATTACAGAGGATTACACTAAAACAGACTAAATTTAACAATCTGTGGCCTGTAATGAGATTGTAAAGTTTTAAAATACTTAAGATTAATTACATTTTAGAAATATATTTAAAAAATCATTATAATGACAGTTAAAAAAAATTATATAGAAAAGAAAATAATCAGATTATCCCTATTTTCACAGGTTGTTATCCTAAAAGTGCCAGTAACATTTCTTTAATCCCTAAATTTTTGTTTAGAGTTCAAAAGAGTGATTTATACACACACCTATATACATTTTTCAATTTTTCCCTTTAGCTTAATTTAGCTTGACATTATTTACTACTTCCTAATTAGATATATTAATAATAAAGTTTAACTAAAGTATTTAAACTATATAATTTTCTTCAGATAAAAAAAAAAAAATCTAATTAGAACAGTGGAGCTTAATGCATGGAATATAGTGGAGTGTAAGAATGGAATATAGTAGAGTTACTTTAAGATTTATATATAGGAAAAATATTTTAAAGGAATACATAGCATCAAAACAAACACATAATCTGACTTGATTATATGTTTAATGCCTCAATATTATTGACTAAAACAATAATAAAATGTTCTGTAATCTAAAAAAGCAATGTTCATGGTATGATATGTATACATTAATTGATTAAAAACATAATTCAACGATCCTTTTTCTACTTTTTTTAAACCAATGATACGGCTGCGATTCATTTGCTACAAGACAGTTCATCTCTAATATGCGATTCACTGGCAAGATGAGAATTGCTGTAGCTGCAAAATGCACATCAAAAATACCAAAAACAAATGTTTTTCTCGATTCACAAAAAATTAGTGATGGACATAATGTTCCTAGCAAAAAATGTTTGCATAGTAATGTAAATACTATGCAAAACTATGAAGACTCTAAATCTAACATTATGCTACTTGGATAAATCCACAGGGAAAAGAAGTGTTGAAAAATGCATAAGCAATATAATGCATATCTTTATAATATGAATAAGCAATATTTTAAATAAGTTTTTAACTGCACGAATCACATTTTATATTTTGAAAAAATAAAATAGTTAAGAATGGATATGTGCTGTTTTATATATAAAACAATGGTAACTTTTGATTACAATGAATTTATTGTCTTTGAGAAGCAGCAGTGCTTTCATTTTTTTTTTTTAAACATTACTACAGAAATTTTACTGAAAACATGTTTTGAAGTGAGATTTTTACAAATATAATCTTAATGCTAACTCAATTTTATTTTTCTTAACAATACTAAAAATT
Organism: Maratus speciosus; assembly: GCA_963932465.1. Classification (NCBI taxonomy): domain Eukaryota; kingdom Metazoa; phylum Arthropoda; class Arachnida; order Araneae; family Salticidae; genus Maratus; species Maratus speciosus. The sequence continues at coordinate 651,204 of CAWVRF010000674.1, forward strand.
CACTAACAATGACCACTGCTCTGGATTATCAGTTAACTGAATAAAGTAGGAAAAGATGAAAATTCAGGAATGTATATATATATATATATATAAAGCAATGTAAGTGTAAAGGCGTACAAAACAATTAAAATGTGTAAATTTTACACATAAAGTGCAAACGCTGGCAGGTCTGGAAACATTCAAAAATTTTTTTGAAGAAAATGATTAAGTAAAATTTATCATTTGTGGTACATAAAACATTAAAAAAATTCAAGAAATTTCATATTAAAATTCACATTATTATTAAAGAAAATTAAATATAACTTAATAATTTCTTTTGTTTGTTTTTATTTTCAAACAGTCAATTGTCATTTGTTAATTCTTGATTTTAAGTTTAGTTTTTCTCAATGAACTCTTGTTCAAAAACAAAATTCTACGTTTTAAGACAACTTAAACATTTATAGCCTACAACGGCCTTGTATTTAGTATGAGAACATCTCAATATTTTTAACACAATTATAAAATTAACAATACATAATATTTCTTAACAACTATCTAGATTTTACATCTATAAATAACTTAAAATAAAAAATTATCTATTGATATTTGCATAATTAACTTTTTTATAAATTTATTATTTTAGAATTAACTATGCAAAATTCATGAAATTAATTAAATCACAAAAAATACCTTATTTAATTACCCTTATTTTTTTGTCTTCCATGAGTTAAATGGTTACCCATGACTTTCATTGTTTACATTCAAAAATGAGGGTGTAGACTATATTATGGTTAATAAGAATGCAGCAATGAGTGTGAAAATAATATGTTTTAAAAAGAAGTACTTTTAAAAACATCCACAAAAATTTTAACTAATATTGTGATTCATCTGGTCCCTTGTTTGCACATTCCAAACAAACACACAGTTCTGTACATGGAATACCTGAAGACTTGCATGAGCAATGGCCAGTAGAACATTTGTTTTTTTTACATTTGCACATTGCCTGGTCTAGGAGTATATTTGGAATAGGATTTTGGGTCATCCAATGAACTGTAAGGTTTCCATTCTCCATTCTCCAACCATGCAAGAGAGGTGTTGGAGCACCGATTAAACTTTGTAGACTTCTTCTGTGAATTGCAGCCTGATAATTAGCACGCAGTATATGTTGCAGAAGGGAATCTTTATTTGGTGGAAGTGTTGAGTCTGATTGATTTCCAAGGCGTAACCAATTGTATCGGCAGTTATCTACTGACGTACAGCCAACTTGCCCATATAAGTGACAAATAAATTTTTCTAGCACTCTTACCAAATCATCTGAAACACTCCATTCAGATCCCAACTGTATAAATGCTTCTAGAAATTCTTCTGATGCCATCATTATTTTAATAGCGGCCAACTTCCCTTTGCCTTTAAATGAACTCACCGAGTCACAGCCTGTGAATACATGTAGGCCTATTAAAGCTTTGCAAACTGGTTTACTAAAGGCTTCATGAATATTTGCAATACTGATAACATTTGAATTTTGTCCAGAACATTTTAAAATAAATAAATTTGCAGCAATCATAAATCCAAGTGAAATGGTAATTATCAATACATCAGTATCACTGCACTTCAGAACTATGTTTTGATGTGTCAGTTTTGCATGATCAGCATGTAAAAGCAAACGAGTATCAGCTTCTACATGATCACAAGTTAGATTTTCAACATGAATAACATTTAAAACTCCATTTACATTGCAAAGCGAATGACACATGTCATCATGTGTGATGAAAACAGTTATCCCTTCAAATTCAGCAACTGGATAATTTTTCCAAGTATTAAATAGGTATGAAATTAACGCTTCTTTATTTTCTCCCAATGACATGAACTTTTTCCACTGTTTCGGGACTAGTTGACTGCCATTAACAATTTTAACAAGTTGTCCTCCAGCACATGACCTTCGAGTGTGTTCACTAATTTTGATATTAACACTTGGATATCTGTCTGTCACAAAATCAATCCTTGTGCATTTAATCATTTTCCCAAAACTGATAATTTGTTTCAGGATTTTTTTAGATAGTTCATCAAAGGTCATTTGAGTTAGTTTTAATTGTTGTAGAATAGACATTCCATCAATTATTAGTGCTGATCCTGTAGGAATATCCTTTTTTGAAAGCAAATGTATGTTTTCGTTTGCTTCAATAAAATGAAATAGTGCTGCTTTATTGGTTTTGGCAATAGTTCCATCATAATTGCTAATTGCAATAGGTAAGGGGTTAAGACTGTATTTCATGAGATTTTGTAAGTCCAAATTTTGTACTTTTGCTACGAACAAAAGTCTGGTAAGTAATTGTCGACTGGCCTTCAGAGAAATATTTTCTGATTTTATATTACTGATAACAGTTTTCCCTGTATCTGAAAATGTAAGTAATTTTAAGTACTTGATTGGAGTAAACAAATTAATAGTACCTGATGTAAAACGCTCAGAGATAAATTTTTTAAGTGCTACTTTGCCATGATTGTATGCTTCTTGAACATCGTCTTTAATTTTATCAGTAACTATAACTCCACTTACTATGTTTAACAACTCCTCATGCTGTTGAGAAAACGGATTAATGAAAGATGACAATGTATCAATTACATTTTTTACAGCTAATGCATCCTGTTTTATCCTGCTTTCATCAAGCTCTTTTCTAGTTCGTGAAATACTTTCTTTGCCTGCCAAAACATCACACTGACTAGAAATGGATGCTCTGTCGTGTTGCGATAATATCCATCTATATACTGCACTTTTATTAAGTGTAATACCAGTCAAGCCTCCTTTTGTTTTGGAATCTCGATTAAAAGTTTGTTCGATAACTTGATCACAAGCAGTTAGAGCAAATCCATATGTTTGCTGACGTTGGACAACAAATTTGCCCCTAACAAATTCATTATGGACAGATGGATGGGTATCTTCCAAGTTCATCATTTCCATCCAATAAGCAGGTAAGTAGCGTGAATAATTTACCCTATCATATGCAAAGTACCAAGGCATCATTGACAAAATTGCAGAAAGATGAAGATACCAATTACCTTCTCTTGTGGCCCTTTGAAAAAGTAGTAAAAGTTCAACCATTTCCAAATAAGTACTCCAGAATTCAAAAGTTGGATTTCCAGAACATTGCTTCGTAACAAAATCTGTATACATATTCATAATTTTATCCACATTGCTATCGGACAAACAATTTAAAAAGTTTTGTTCTTTAAATGACATAGTTAAATTTTGAATAATGTCACTGTATAGCGGACATTCATGATCCAATTGATCTATAAACACTTGCCACCTTAAATTTTGTAAAGCTTCAGCCATTATTTTATGTGCTCTAATGCACCTATTATAATGATGCCCACTGATAACTCGAGATATGGAGTTCTCTGCTACTAACTGAGATTCAATGAAAACATCTTGCAATCCAGCATCACCGAATCTCTTGCCGAGAATTGCTAAAAATGACATAGCAACATGAAAGTCTCCTAAACGCAAAACAATGCGTTTCAAGAATTCATCATTGTTCCAACGAATTTGTTGGGCCTTAGAATATATAGCTTCATCCATTACTAAAACAATGCATGGCAGCTGCAATTCATCGGCTATTTCTAAACTTTTAAGAAGAATAGAGTTTACAGTTGAAATATCCGATGGATTTCCATCCAGAACTGGCAAATAACCAATTTTTGTAATAGGAATAGATTTTGTACTTGATAACTGTGTATTAAAGCCAGTCCATCCTGGTAAAGAAGATTCAGAAGTGCAAAGTTTGGTTAAATAAAAAGCATCATCAAGCATTCGATATGGCTTTTGAAATGAGATGAGTTTTTCTTCCAATGATTCATCAATCAAATTTATATTGGTGGGGCCTCTTTTCACATTTATATAAGGCACAATAATTGATGTTGGTGGAATCATTGTTTTTATACGGCCTTTTTTAAATGGCAAACATGGAGAAACTTCTACATGATCTCCATTTTTTTTGTTTCCCACTGCAAAATAATGCCATTTGTGACATGTGTAGTACCTGCCCCTGATAACGTTTCTTCACCAAAGTCGCAATTGTCCCACACAAGTGTTGTGAACACTTCTTTCCCAAATCCTTGTGGAACAAGGCTTTCAGTTCTCAATTGTTGCAGTGCAAGATCAGTATCATGCTGCAGTACTGCAGAATGAGAAACTGAATGTCCAAGTCCATTTAATAAGCCAATCAGTTTAGATGAGCCGCTAATGTGACGAACAGTCATGCCAAGTGTTAAATGCTTTGGTGTTTGTTTTTTTCCATTTGAGGCTAAATATATAATGTCCTGTGAAATAGACAATAGTTTTCTTTTGATATTATCTGGTACATTTACATATTTATCAATTTCAGGTTCATCAGAAACTCCAATTACCCAAGCCAAAAAATTATATAATTCTTTAGGAACCATTTTTTCAGCTGCTTCAAATGTAAGTTCTTCAGCAGTTAGGGGCCACGAACCAGCTAAACATGGAGCATTTTCAATAGCTGTTTTAACTGTCAAAGCTGAATAAAATAGGGTTTTTAATACATCAGCATGTACAGAAGAAAAATTTGACATATTATCTGGTTCACTGTCTGTGGATTTTGAGGAATCTGAAGTACTGATATTGTGGCAAGCACCAGTGTCTAATGTTTCACAAAACACAAGTTCACATTTATTTCTTTTAGACTGCTTAATAAAGCATAATTGTGGATATTTAACTTGTAATCTTCTTTTCAAGTTATAATTTTTATAAGACGTTACTTGTGTTTGTTCCACCTCTGCAACAGTTTTTAAAAATATATCTCTTAACTTATTCATCCTCATAATTTCTTTATTCTCAATTATTATTTTTTCAATGGTTTCTTTGCAAAATACATAGAAAGAATCAGGATAATCTTCATTGTCATCTACAATAAGTTTTGGTTTGGTGATGAATCGTGTATATTGTTTATAACAAGAAGAATGATAGTTCATTTCAATGGCTACCAGATCTTTGCCACGTATATTTAACAATATTTCTTCATCATTTTTTTTCAAGGCTGCTTCCAAAATTAAGTTTGAACTTGTCTCACACTGAGAAAGTTTTTCAATTTTTCTTTTACCCGTGGATTTATCCAAAATGTAACTATTTTTCTTACATAAAATGCAAACTTTAGGTAGTACATTTTTAGATTTAGAGTCTTCATGGTGGTTTTTCATAGTACTCTTACTACGCAAAAATCGTTTGTTGGGAATGTTATGTTCATCATCAGTAATATTTTGAGTATCCGGAAGAACATTCGTTTTTGATAATTTTGTTGTACGTTTCACGGCAGCAGCAATTCTCACCTTGTCTGTGAATCGCATATAGCACTTTCTGTGATACAGGATTTTTTCAATCGCTGTATCTGACATGCTGTTAACTTGTTCAGCGATTTTTTTTTTTCAACGGAATCAGTTGCAAGCCACTGATATGCACAGCTTTTTATTTTTGTCCAGCTAACAGCCGAACAAGTCTGCAAATCATTTTCAGTGTCATTCACAATGTGAATGGCACATTCCATCGTAAATAAATTAAGTCAAACAGTCGGAATTCGAAAGTTTGTGTGGATTTGTTTACAAACAACTCTCTCGTTCTCCCCTCTTCCGTTTCCTCATTGGTTAGTTAGCGATGAACTGTCTCGCAGCAAACGAATCGCAGCCAAGTCATTGGTTTAAAAAAGTAGAAAAAGCATCTTTGTTTTATGTCTTTAATTAATTAATGTGCACACATTATTCCATGAACATTGCATTTTTAGAAACAGAGGAATATTTTCTGTATTTTAAAAGTGATAGATATTACCCCCCCCTTTCATGAGGAACGAAATTAAACGATAGACTGGCTTGTCCCACGGCCTAGACGGGGCATTTGTGGACACCTCTTCCTTCTATGAAATGAAATTTGTCCCTCCTTCAAAAGCGATAATTTTACTGGAGATTCAGATATTACGCAACTTTCACTGGTAAACCTCGTTTTGACAAGTTAAAACAACATTTACTCGGCTCTGATTTGTCTAAAAAATATATCCAGTATCTGTTCTTATAAAACACTAAATGTTTCATTCAATATATAACAAATATTGTTCATTCATTGTATGCAAATAAACTAATGAACAGGCAACTTCAAATCTGAAAATATCGGGAGTATTGATTACATGAGAAGTTAGGTAACATAATTGTTAGATACCGTTCCTGCTAAAAAAAAAAAAAAAAAAAAAAAAAAGGCAGGAATTCTGCTTTTTCAGAATTTAGTGCCGCCCCCCGATGAGAAAAAATAATCTTTCTTATATTTTTTTTCAAAATAGCACTCATTTTAATTACTTTTTTTCAGTTGTTATGAGAAAATGCCAACAAAAAGATATAGTAATCTACTACTTTCCCTTTTTTATAGAACACTGTAGAAGAAAGTAAAAAAAAAAAAAAAAAAAAAAAATAGATGAAAGTAAAAATTGACCAGAATCCAAAATTGACCAGCCGTGTCTCCTTTTCTTTCTGTGCTTTCGTCTATGTTTTTAATGGAACATGGAACATGAGATATAGTTATGGACTACCTAGATGAGGTCATCTGCACGTCCCGTCTAACAATGTGGTTCGACTAGAATGGCTACAAGGGTGCCGTGAGAAAGAGAGTTAGTTTGTGGCGTACCACGATAGATAAAAGAGTCTAAAGGAGAAAGATAGGAAAAGTAGTCTAACAATATAAGAAAAATTCCATAAGATCCAAAAGCCGAACGAAATGAGCTACCGGGACTAGCCCCAGCAAAACAAAAAAGACTCTTTTCAGAGACCATACAAAGTTTAATTTAGTTAAATGCTAAAGAAGCAGTAAAACACAATATAATTAGTTTAAGGTAGAAAAAATAAAAATTACAATTTTTTTTTTTTTTCTAGGTTTTTTGAACGGTTTCGTTCGGTATAGAGAGCAATTCAGCAAAGGTTAGAATTTTAGAAAGATAGTCATTTTTGACAGAAATCGACTCCAAGATGTTGCTGAGTTTATCTGTGATTTCAGATAAGTGAGTTACTTTAAGTTCGTTTTTTATTTTTTGCACAATTTCGACAATTTTTGGAATTTCATTTGTAAATTCACTTAATTCGTAAAGGTGTTCAGTAGGAGGGGTGGCTTTAATATTTTCATTAGGTTTATCAGCGGTTTTTTGCATTTTTGGGACTTTCATCGTTTTTTCCCTGGGAGTTTTAGAATTTGAGATAACTTCAGCGAAAGATTTTTTGAATTGGGGCTTGACTGGGAAGTTTTTACAACCCTTGTAACTTGCAGGATGTTGCAAATCGGAATTAGTACACTTTGGGGGTGGACTGGGTAGCTCAGTATTCTTATAAGTACAGTCAGTGGATAGGTGGTTACCACCGCAACCTACACAGGTGGGATCCATGTTACAGTTAGCTGATATATGGTTAAATTTCTGGCAACGATGGCACTGGGTGGCCTTTTTGGCTACTCTAAATTTCTCAAAGTTGACCCGTATTTGGAATATAGATTTTATGTTGTAAATTTCATAGGAAATTTTAGTTTTGGGGAGTTCAATTAGAAAAAACGGAAGAGGTTTTTTATCCTCTTTGCGACTTTTAAGTTGGGTAATTTTAATGATGGTGTAACCTTTAAGGGTTAAATCTTCTTTAATATCATCTATGTTAGTGGAGGTTGGCAAACCTCTAAGAACAACTTTAATTGGGATTTCCCTATCTGGGACAATATAAAACTGAGTTTTGTTTTGCTTAAGGTGCTCTATAAGTTTTTGTTTAGTAGTAAGGTTATCTGGGGTAATTTGGATAAAGTTACCGGAAATTTTGGCTTCGAAGTTAAACTTCTCACCGAGTTTTTTAGTGAAGTTGATAATATTTACAATCCCAGTGACCATTATTGGTTTGGGTTTTTTACTAACATTTTCTGGTTGTTCAGTCTCATCTCTAACTGATTCCATATCTGAATCCGCGGGATTTGAATTTTCTTCAGTTTTTGTCAACGTAGAATTTTTGGAGTTAGTCCTCCTTCTTTTTTTAAACACTAAAGTAAAGTTATTCTCAGCAACATCTGGGATAGATATATCGTTAGTTTTAATCATCCTATAAAGATTAATAACATCTTTGATGGCTTCAATCAAATTAGTTTCACTATTTAAGCTTAAAGAGATATAAATTTGAATTTTCTCATTATCGGAAAGCTCGTGAGGAGATCCGTCAATTAAGATTTGCCTGGGACCGAAAATCTCATTTTCGTATCTATCCAAAATTTCTTTAGGAGTTAAATGATTAGTAGCGGAAGAAGAGACAGAGCTCATAGAAGAAGTACGACTCAAAGCCATAAGAAAACTCTCACCATTCGCACCCGACGAGAACATCCTTCCCGTGAGCATCATCGTGCAGGAGCTTACACACTCGCTCGCTGTTTTTAATGAGGTGGATTTGACTTCGAACCGGGAGTGACACCAAAGAAACGTTCTTTGGAGATACCTCGGAGGAAAGATAGGGGACTATCTCGGGGAACATATATGAAACGTCAGTGGTTCACATGGCTTACCAGAAAATGAAAGTATTCGCGCCTGACCTGTGAAAGTCCGCGCCATCTATTGAGAAAAGGCGTTTTTCGACCTTTTGTGATGCATCCCTTTAAAGTAGAAAAAAAAAACCATTACTTTAATATGATCGTAGATTTTCTATCATTAAAAGAGGTGAATATTACTTTTTGTAAATAACGGTTTGATAGCATTTCTCGTAAAAAGTGTTTCCAGTTATGGACTTTTTTTTTTTTCTTTTTTTTTTTTTTTTTTTTTTTTTCGGTTACAAGGTCACCGATCACATAGAAAAATTAAAACGCAGTCTAATTTATGTTTCGTGTATCTCCAACGAATAAATTGCTTTCCAGTTTTATGCACTAAGTATGCGTCCACTGCAAAAAATTCTCCTTGTCGTTGTCAGAAATAATTATTTTTATATCAAATTTATATAAAAATTCAAAAACTAAGACTATTGCTTAAAAATCAATACAATTAAGAATACTATTAAGAAATTATATAGAAATTACTATTGGTGAAGTAATGTAATAGAAAAGAAGAATATTACGAAGACAAGAAAAAAGTCTACGAAAGTCTAGAAGTAGAAAATGAAACATTATAAAGTCCTTTAAAAAACACAAAAGAAAAATTGTTTAACTGAACCTTTTGTGACAAATCAGGAGGTTTTCCGGGTATTTCAAGATCTATTGCATTCCACAAGTGCAATAAGTTTCGCTGAAACACATTCATGGATTTTGATATAGTTTACAAACCATTTTTCTCTCTTTAAATACAAAAGGATAGGAATGAAGTTCATATTTGCGAGTATATCCTAAAGGTCTTTCTATTAATCTGGCATAGTTTGTCAAAATTTACATTTATAGTACACATTTATAGTTACATTTAGTTATCGGTTTAGTTATCAGTTATAGTTACATTACAAGTTTACATTTTTGTTACTATACTCAAACCTAAGCCCTTTAGTTACTCAAACCTAAGGGATTCTAGTTTACCCCTGTTGTCCATACCAGCCCCGCCCATAGAGACAATAGATAAGCACAGGATAAAACCCTGAGGAAATCCCTGAGTAAAATGTCATATTTTGATGTTAGTAGACTAATCTCAAAATTGTATCTCATATTTATCTATTTTATTACGCCCACAAATCTGCCCTTACCTAAATAAAAAGAAAAGGGGCCCAGTTAAACTAGTGGCATTGAGCTCACAGGCTATTCACACTAATTGTATATTATACTATTATTTCAAAGAATAATGCACCTCAAAAAATAAATGAAGGGGGATTAGCCTCCCCCCTCTTATATTTAACCAATGAACCTCCAAATCTAATCAGGGAAGCTCCTTAACATAAGAAACTGGTATGCGGTATAGCAAATTTGAAGCAAATCAGATAATTCTGCATAAAAAAGGCATATCCGTAAATTAAGCTTTATACTTAACTAATAAACCTCCAAATCTAATTAGGAAAGCTTTTTATCAGAATGAACATAGAAAAAAATAAAATAAATTGGATAATTCCGCATGAAAATCCATTTATCTAAATTAAGAAGGGGGGACTTGCCCCCTTTTATATTTAACCAACGAATCTCCAAACCTAATGAAGGAAGCGCCATATCGGAATAAACCGATATATCAAACTTGAAGCAAATCGAAAAATCCTGCATGAAAAACCCATTTATTTAAATTAAGTGTGGACTAGCCCCCGCCCCCCTCTTCATACTTAACCAATAAACCTCCAAATTTAATCAAGGCAGCTCCCTAGTATAATAAACCGGGATAATAAATTTTGTGCAAATCGAATAACTCTGCATGAAAAATCCATTTATCTAAATTAAGGGGGGTCTAGCCCCCTTTCCCACGTGTATACTTAATTAATGAACCTCCTAAACTAATCATGGAAGCTCCGTAACATAATAAATCGGTATACCAATTTTGGAGCAAATCGAATAATTCTGCATGAAAAACCCATTTATCTAAATTAAAGTGGGGGGGGGGAGTAGCCCCTCTTTATTCCTAACCAATAACCCCAAAAACTAATCAGAGAAGCGCCTTATCAGAATGAACCTGGAAAAAAAATAAAGCAAATCGGATGTTTCTGTCAAGAGTTATCGCGTTACGTACATACAGACGTAAGTGCATACATACATACAGAACCCGCGTGCACATTAGCCCTTGGGCTTTGATAGCCTGCGAGCAAAAAGGAGTATAATGAAAAAATTCCTCTAAAGAAAATGCCTCCTCTCTTCGTCTTTATTTTATTCCCTTTACAAGCTGTGTACGTAATTTTTTTCCACCCCCTCCGCCTTATAAAATATCTTTACTTATATATAAACTAAGAATCAATAAATTGTATTTCCTTAATACCTCCCCCCACAGCCCCCTCCGTAGAAAGCACTAACTTGTCCGTTGTAGAAGTCATACTAAACTTCTCTTAATGAAATGTTAAAATTGTGTTTTCTTGGACCAAATCTTAGAATTGTCTAACTCAGCCATTAACTCAGTACTCCCCCCCCCTCGTCCCCTACGCTGCAAAAAGCTGACAGTGGAAAAGCTGCACTTTAGTTTTTAGCATTTATTTATATACAAGTTCGATATTTAACAATTCCTTGTCACGTTTTTTCCGGTCCCGTTTTTTCCGCTCTTGTTTTTTCCGGTCCCGTTTCTTCCGGTCACCTTTTTTCCTAAATTCAGACTAGAAATGTGAACGCCAAACACATAATATTTCTATGATTCTTGTTAAAATTTTAGTTATGTGCCTAAATATGTTAGACCTGTTGTATTTCTTAAAGGTTTTTTTTTTGTTGTTGTTGTTGTTGTTCAGTGCAATAAATAATAATATATTAAAAACTATTTTGTATTCTATGACTTGTTTAATGCATTAAGTAACAATATATTAAACCGATTTTGTTTTCCTTCGATACCACAACCCCTATATGTCTATTTATGTAAATTTGCTGAATTAATAATGTAATTTATCGCTAACTCTAATTTTTTTATGGCAAACAGTGTTGATGCCATAAAAATGATGTCATAAATGTCATAAAATTTTACGTAAGCAAGGGGGGGGGGAGGTCTAGCATTTGCCTATTTTGCAAAGGGGGGGGGGGGTTACAAAATGATTAAAATTATGTTTACGTAATACTTGAACGGCCCCTATTGTGATACATTATTCAGAGGCGCCAACTATTGCTACGAAATGCTACGACCACCTACCCACCACACAGTTATTTTAAATGTTTCTACATTCTACCTGGTAAACATAAACAATCAACCTTCCTTCTTTATTCTTAATTCAAACCATGAATTCCGGATTCGCCGAATGGTCATTAATCAAATAGGTAATTAAGTACTTCCGTCCGAGTCCGTACTAGTCCGAGAATCATTAAGACGGGGAAATGTAAGGGATCATATAAGAGTCGCATAGTGCCAACGTTCAGTTCTGAATTTCAGCAAGATAAAAAAATTCAAAATAAATACTATTGGCTATGTTCTGGCTAATACCTGTAACGCAAGAATTATATTAAAACTGAACCAAAGTTCGTTTGTAGTTCTAGGCACAAAAACAGATAATCTTAATGTATGCAATACTTTCAACAATACTTTTTAAATAGAAATTTTACTAAAATATGCACAAATTTAGATCCAATCTTAAGTTGTAGATATAATATCTAAATTCGTAAAGATTGCTTGCAAAAACATTAACTAATGTAAAATAAATCTTGTGCGCAATTAAAAAAAAAAATGGTTTTTTTCTTTTTGAGAAAAATATCTTTAAAAGTGTCTTTTTAATCATTGTTTGCAGGGAAAATGACGGACACATTTTTTTAGTCATAACTTACGTAATAATAGAAATATTTCTATGCAAAATCCTTTAAAATACAACAAAATACTATATTGTTCCTTCATATATAATTTTTCGAAAAATCTGATTAAACAGCTCTAAGTCTCTGAAAATTTCAAGGTAATAAGATTTCAATTATTTTGCGGCTAACAAAAAAATGCTTAATTTTCTTTTATAATCAAAAATATTTAAATTACATATACATATATATCAGTCTTTTTTAAATATATATAACTACTCAATTTAAGGTAATATTATCTCTACAATATATAACTCTTTTCAGATAGCCTAGTGAATTTTCACGAGAAATAATATATATATATATATATATATAGTTATAATGTGTTGATTTTAATCCATGTACTTAAAGTTTTGCATGTAACGGTTTGCACAAAATAAAATCTAAAACTGAGTTTTAAATTTTATTTTGTGCAAACCGTTACATGCAAAACTTTAAAAGGTAAAAGAATTAAAATAATTAAAAAAAAAACTAACTGATACATTCGATTTTGTAAAAACATGGTCCTTCCAAAAAATTTGTTGATGCAAATTTTCATTAATTACGTCAAAATTTAGTGTCCAAACTCACCAATCAGTACAATACTTCTTTAAACTATATGCTTTCTTTGAATCTTAATGTGCTAAAATTCTGTAAATTATGGACATTTTGAGACTAAAACTTTACTAATTTAATAAGATTTCTACACATTTAAATTTTCATTAAATTTCATTAAAATTCTACACATTTGCTTTTAGTAGGTTCTAAGGTAAAAGTCCGTGAACCGACAAATTACCACTAATTCAATATAGAAAAATTGTCTTATTTAATAGCAGAAACTTTGCAATTAAATAAGGCGATAAAGAGTTAATATTCCTTTTGAAAATTGTGGTAGAAAACGACTACATATATACAAATTAAATAAATTCATGTAAATAAAACACAAAGATTTTTTGGGATACTTTGAAAGATAAAAGTATATGTAAGATAGTTGAAAGTTACTTTTTTGTATTTAACTCAGAGTTTAACATTCAAGGACAAAATATTATGAATAATAAAATATATATAAAGTCATATTCAAATATTATTAAATTTAATAAATGTTTAAAAAAAACCTCAAATAGAAAAAAAGCATTTCTTCATACGGGAAAAGCAGCCAGTACTATAAAAATAAAAATAAACTCCAAATTTGATCTTAATTTGTAAAATAATAATAATAATAATAATACTTTTAATAAGAATGTCAACGATTTTAATCAGACAATTAAAATTAGTGATTAAATCGTGTTTAAAAAATTAAAATTTTTTAGTTTGAAATAAAAATTCTGGTGTAAGATATTTTTATAACACTTCAGTAAAATTTCCGGCGGTTCTAGTGTTAATAGTCCAGGGGAAATGTACCAAAAAAAGGGGTTACCATTCAAAAGGTCGGGTAGAAGATTTTATTTTTTTAATTTGTTTATACTGAGGCAAGCATGGAAAAAAACAAGTTTTCTAACAAAATTTCTTAAGGCTAAATTTTCTGTGGCCAAAAAACAACAAAATTTTGGGACTTTTTTTGATTTTTCTTATGTCTCAAGACTTGTTGCCGTAACATATTATTTCTCAATTACAATATTAAAGATAATAAAATTCTCTACAGCACTCATATTTACAACTTTTTTATACACTCAATCGCAAGCGCAGTACGCCATTTCGAAAATAGGACACTTTTTTCAATTTCCTTAAAAACCGTGAAAAACGTAGTTCTGCCCCGATTCTTCAAATGTTTCCCACGGATTTAATCATGTATGTCAACTTCTTTATATTGGTTGCAGTAAATTATGTGTTTCAGGGTCGAAACTGGTCTTTTTTGCACCCGTTGCAAACATGGATTTTGCCCCCCCCCCCCTCCCCTTAAAAAGAAATTTACCACGAGAATTTTTATAAATATCTAATAGCCGGATTTTGAAATTTTTAAGTGTGTAATCATCAAATACATAATGCTGAACTACGTAATCAGCTTTTCCAAATATTGATTCATTAAAACCTTGAAAACCGAACCGAAAGGAACCCAAATATATTCCGCTTTAAACAGATTTCCGTCTTAGCAGGTATAATTGTTCATATTCTTTCTCTTTAAAATATATAATATTTTCTTTAAAGACAGGATTCTTTATATACAGATTTCCTTTTCAAAGATTTTACGGTAGTTGTATTATTGAGACATTTAAAGTCACAGTTATATGAATTATGAGACTAAATTAGTCACACGAAGACATTCGCAAGATAATATTTAACCTATGGGAGCGTTCTTGATAAATATCTCGCTTGTATTTTATTACTTTTAAATAAATTTTTTTCATGGGATACCTGAGATCAATATCTAATGTTGTGCTTTTGTACTTTTTCGGCTTTATACCTCTAGATGAACATGATTAAGGTATCTCTTTTATTGAGGATAAGGATATTCCTTTGAAACTGGATGCTAATAATCCTACAACAGTGCCATCAAACAGAAAAAAATATTGTTAAATAGCCTTATAGAAATTAGTATTATTAAAATACATTTTTTCAATTAGCTTATGCAGTCATACTGCTTGCCTTTTTTTATTGTGTACGGAAAGTGGAGTTGAATGAGACAGGGGTTCAATGCGAAAACAAAAATGTTTATACGGTCTACAATCATAAATAAATTGGTATTTCATTTGATAAATGGTATCACTGAGATCATTAAACAAATATAGTTTCAAAACAGTACATATTACAGAAGATTTGAATATTCCACGAATTGTATTTTTCAACAACCAAAGTAAGTTTTTCTGTTTGAGCTTTAAAACAATTAATAGATAAAACTAAAGTTTTATATATTTTTGCATGCTGAAATGATATAATCTCTTGTTATATTTATTGATATAAGTGCAAATTTTTTTTGACAATATTTATTAAAACTAATCTTTTAAATATTTTTATGAAACTAGTGATCTCAAATATTTTAGCGACAGAATTTTTAAATTTTACAAGAGATAAATACATAACATTAGTTAGTGAAATAATCCGTTGTCATTTTTTTATATACCTATTTTATAAGTTAAAAGTATTTCTTACATAAAATATATTTATTTTTTAGCTCCCCTCTCCCCCTTTTATACGGAACTACAATCCAATGTTTTCTATCATTAAAACAGTAAAAGGTTAAAACATGTGTTATCAATAAATGGTAAATAAAATATACCATTGTAGTGAGGAATAAAATATGTTTTTCGCAAAATTTCATACTTATCCCACTGCTCCTTGGAAAAATATGTATGCATTATAAAAATTATTAAATTAAACAAGAATTCTTTCTTAATTGAAACTATCGTGCCAATAAGTTACTAAATATTGAAGTATTCTTTTAAATAATGCTTTGAAATTAACATTGTATACACTTAAAGCTACTGACTAAATATGAAAATTGTCTTATTCATCTACACCCTGCCCTACTTTTAAAATTATATAAATTTATTGAATATAAAATGTCTGTTGAGATGAAAATAAAGACGTGGGTGTGAAAATAATAGATAATTTACTGCTATCAATTTTTAGAAGTCGACATACAAGATTAAATCCGTGGGAACATGTGAATAATCGGGGCAGAACTAACGTTTTTCACGTTTTTTAAGAAAATTGAAAAAAATGTTCTATTTTTGAAATGGTGTACTGCGCTTGCCATTGAGTGCATAAAAAAGTTGCAAATATGAAAGTTGTAGAGAATTTTGTCTTCTTTAATATTGTAATTGACAAAAAATATGCTATGGCAACAGGTCTAGAGATATTTAAAAAAAAAAATAAAAAAAGTCCCAAAATTTTGTTGTTTTTTGGCCACAGAAAATTTAGCCTTAAGAAATTTTGTTAGAAAACTTGGTTTTTCCATGCTTGCCTCAGTATAAACAAATTAAAAAAATAAAATCTCCTACCCGACCTTTTGCAAGGTAAAATGTACATTTCCCCTGGACTATAAGATGGTTGAGAAGTTTTTTCATTTTTGAATAAATGAATTACATCTTGTGTTAAAAGTGATTGTTGTCACAAGACGCCAGTTTTTTTCCTTTCTCTCACTGTCGCTAACTAAAATGTGATTCAAAACACTAACTTTCACTTTTCACAGTATTTACTAAAAAATATTCTGCCTTTACCGAAAAATGAAACTGGATTAACAATTTCTGCATAAGAGATCTTGACAATTTTTGTTAACAAAATAAATTGAAAAATGTGTTAGAAATAGGTAGTTTAGATTTGAAAACAGACTTAAAAGCCAACTTGCATTTTGGTTTATAAAAGGGAAACGTTTCATAACAAATGTTTCAGAGTGACATCGTTTTCATCTATTTTAAATCACATAGGTTTCGGGATTAAAACCTATGAAATACAGAATCTTTCTAATGTGAAGAAAACGCTAGTTTTTCGATTTTATCTTCTTAAATTCGGCATCGAATAGCATAAAACTTTTTTTTTTTTTAAATCTTTTGATCATTAACCTAAAAAAAAATTAGTAATATCAAAATAGGTTAAAAGTTTGTGACCCAGCACTTGATCTTATGGCTCTAAAATTTTTATAGATGGATCTTAAAACTAATATTAAATCTTGAGTGACGCTATGCTATTAATTAATAGATATATGCATGATTTATTTCATCATTTTTTTTTCTATTTGTAATCGTATATGCAAAAATTATGTTCAACATGAAAAGATGTATGAAACTTTATTCGCTGATGGTTTTTCATTCAGTCTCTCATAAATTTAAAATGAGTTTTATATTAAAATTCGAATGATATCTTGATGTGACTTTAATAGGTTTGTTTTAAGATTCAATTTAAATTATTTTTCGGTTTTTTCTTCCAGAATATATTTGCACAACCAAACTATACTTTTAATTTTCCAATACACTGTTAAGGATATCACTTTCACTGAGCCTATATTCGGCATTGAAATGCCGCTTACAGGATACTATGATGAAAAGTAATCTTTTACATATTACTCATTTTTATATATTAATTTTGTTGAAAAAAATATTTATTTAAAACAATATCAAACGAAATAGTTTTTCAAACTAGGTTAAAACAATGGCGCAACGAAGGATTTGTTTACTACCCCCCCCACTACCAGCAAAAAAAAAAAAAAAAAAAAAAAAAAAAAAAAAATTACCGATTTTTTTGAATCACTAATTAATCACGTTATCAAATTTTAAGAATCAAATCCAAAATCAGTATTAGCGTCTTCAACTTATCTAAATCCTTTGCTTTATTGAATCAGATTCAGCTCAATAAACATGTTTTTTTAAACGGCTATTATGATATTTAAAAACAGAGAAAACAAATAATAGATGTCTGGGATAAATGAAAATCGTTCTCTAATTTCGAAAAAAAAAAAAAGACAACGGGCACAAAATCGCGAGGAAAAAACTAAAAACTATGAATGATTATTTCGTATTAAAAATTTAAATTTACATCTTCTTTTGTCATTGCATTCAGATTCGCAAAGATACAATAATACGTGGTTAAAGGAGAAAGAAAGACTCCTTATCTCTGTTAGGTATTTTAATTTTTAACACTACCCTCTTTTTTTATCACCATTCCTTCGTTGGGGTGTCGAGGAATGACAGGAGAAACTGCAGGGGGTTCTGGGGAGATTTTTCGGCGAAAGCGGAAGGAATCATTCAAACAGGTCTAGGGTTACAAAAAGGGCGAGAAAGCGCTCTTCTACAGGAATTCCCGGAAATCCCAATTGTTTCGGCCCTTCTGATTTCGATTTCAATTGATTTTCACCCTGCCATGCCATTCAAACTGAAAGCCTAAAGCTCTGGCATCTGACCTCTGACCACCCACTAACAAAGACCCGACTGAGAGATAAGAGGAATAGTGGTATTAATGGGGTAATCTCGCTCTGCACGCTTTAATTACCTTTTCCTCCCCAAAGGTCAAGAGGGGTGGGGTGTGAAAGTTGAAGGGACAGATAGGGCGCATTTGCGTCTTGTTGCCTTTTTTTTCTTTGGCGGTCAGCGAACGGGGCTTCGCCAAAGCACTGAACTTTCCAAAGGCCGTAAAGCAGAATTAGAACAATTTTTTAAACGAGCCGGGCCGACATAAAAATTTAAACGAAACCGATAAAATATGCATTGCCGACTAAGAGTATAGAAGACCCCGGGACCCCCATCATTCTGCTGGTGTTGGTGGTTGGGGGGGGGGGGGGCTTCTATCTATCTATAGAATTTTCTTGTGAATAATGTGGAGGTGGCTAGCACTAAACTTCATACATATATGTATGAATAAATTTTGTACCCGGTACTGCTCACATCTACATACAGGGTATCACAAAAATATGGTCACAACTTTAAGGCTGTTCTCAACTGTTCTGCTCAACAAGCGCAAAACGTTTTGACACATTTATAGATTCATTTTTTAACGGAAAGATATAAAATTGGAAGATCTGACTATGGAAGCGGTTTAGAATCGAACTGTGTTTTCGATTTCTTGATAAATAAATTACCTATTGAATTATAAGCGATTTTGATCACGTGACAAACACGCTTTTCATCCTTTCATGGGTGATTATTCTTCTTTCGCGCGGAAATTCGGTTCAAAACACCCACTGGCGCACTTTGACATTACTTTCTGAAAGATCTATTGCGTTTGCAAAAAAAAAAAAAAAAAAAAAAAAAACGGACAAAACAGCTTAATTACATAGTTTCTGAGCAGCAATATCTTCTCGATTCATGCTTTTCCGAACAAAAATAAGTTAAAACTTATGTCAATGCTGTCCTTTTGGATTTGAGAACAGCCTTAAGAAAAAATACTAGTCGGACAATAGTAGAAAAAATGATAAATTGGTTGACACGAATATTTGTTTGCAAACTTTTAATTTGTATGTTATAAGATGTCTAAAAGAGAATGCCACAAATTGGTCATCATTAATGATTTAACATGCCACATTACGAGGAAAACGTTAAGAATGTTCTCAAATCCGAAATGGCAACTTTCTGACATAAGTTTTAATTTATCTTTGTTCGAAAATGCATGAAACCAGCTGGTGCTGTTGTTCAGAAACTATGTAATCGAGCTGTTTTATTTTCTTTTTTTCTTTTTTTTGGAAACGCAATACATTTTTCAGAAAATAGAATCAAAGTGGCCGTTTTGAACCGAATTTCCGCGCGAAAGGAGAAAAAAACACTCAAGAGCGGGCCAAAAATGGGTTTGTCACGTGATCAAAATAGCTTATAACTCAATAGGTAATTTATTGATTAAAAAAAAATGGAAAACACAGTTCAATTCCAAATCGCTTCCATGGTCAGTCTTTCCGTTAAAAAATGAATTTGTAAATGTGTTAAACGTTTTGCGCTTGTTGAGCAGAGCAGTTAAGAACAGCCTTAATATAGATGAATTTCTTTTGAAAACGACGACATACTAATAAATTTTAATCATTAGTTTTCTAATGATGTAGTTTGTTTTTTGCATGGGTGTTGTGTGTGTGTGTGTGTGGGGGGGGGGCGTGTACTGGAAGCAGAAGGGGGACCACACTCCCTTCCTAAATGTTTGAAATATATGAATTTTGGTCACTTTTGGCTAATTTATATAATTTGACACCTTTTAATGAAAATCATGATTACTCTCATGGGCCCCTTGGCGGCAGCCACGCACGCCCCTGCATAATTCGGAAAATATGAAACTGAACATATGAATATACTGACAATACTGAAAATATGAAACTTTTGTCATGGACATGATGAATGTCACTTGAATATCATATGACTGATATGACATGGATATGATATGATATGACATGGATATGACTGTTCTCAAATCTAAAAGGGGCAACTTTATGACACAAGTTTCGATTCATTTTTGTTCAGAAAGGTATAAAAATATGCATGTAGAATATAATTAATATAACTTTTATTATAATATTTTTATTTCATTAAAACTTTACAAACAATAATTATTAAATACAATATGCAATTATTTGCCGCTGGATGTAATTGAAATTTTAAGTGAAAATTTCCTGTTAACTTCTACATAATATTTTATAAATATAGATATATAGATTTATGTTTATTGTACAAAAAAAAAAAAAAAAGAGTTCTTTTCATGCAATATAATATATTCGTTTATCATACATTGTATATATATAAGGTAAGTTAACTTTTATTATTTAAATGTTAATAATGTAATGTAATTTAAATAACGATTTTTAAAGCAGTAGTCTATTACTTTATTTTATGTTACTAAATTACTATTCTCATTAAATTATTAATTGAAAATTGCTTATATAACATAATATTTTGAAATTAAATTAATTTTTAATTATATAAAAGTTACTCGTGTATTCTGCTATATTGGAACTTTTTATACCTCCTCAATCCTCCCTTTTTTGTTTGTTTGCTTCCTTAATTCCTTTATGTTTATTATTTCTGACTTACTAATCTGAAATTAATTCAAAGATAATTTAAATGAAGGTGAATGTCTTATATGATGAAAAACAATTCAAAGCTATTTTATTAAAATAAGTATTAATTTAATTTCTGTATATTTTTTATGAACAAAAGTTTTCAGGATTCAGCCATGAATCATTTTTATCATTTCATTTAGGAAAAAGAAGTATTACATATACCTAGAATAAGGCCTTATAGTGTAAGGCCCAGAACATAGAGTAAAGCTGCCTTTTCATGACAAACATATCTAAAAAATTAGTTTTAAACATCCATTTTCTTAGAATTTTTAAAGATTACTTGCAACCTCAATAAAATTATTTCCATGAATAGTTTACAAGTTTTTTAAAACTGCAATATTTTATTTCATTAATAGTTGTTACTTTTTAACCTGATGAAATAAATAAAAATTATGTTCTGTTTTTCTAAACTCTAAAAAAGAGGGGGTCCTTATAAAATATATTCCTATACGTCTGATAAAAAGAATATATTTATATAAATTGATATATTGAACAATCAATAATACGGAACAAACATAATACAGTACACGCAGTACACGTAAATTTACTGCAGCTTCCCCCCTCCCCAGACACACACATTTTGTTTCATTAATCAATATTTTTGTAATGGCATAAGACATACCAAGGTTTAAAAAAAAATGTGCATTTTCTTTAAATCCAAATTTCTACTAAATAACCATCTCTAATATGTCAAATATAAATAAAAAATATTATAAACAGTCATCTCCACAAGCTCCACTCCCAGAGTAAAACCTGCATTGCTGCAATGTAACTTTTCAACTGTTTTATTATAGATCACAGTACTTTGTTTCCTTGATGTAAAGCATATTTTAAAAATATTTCAAAACAAAAATTCTCAATGATAAATTCAGGAGATGGCTTTGGTGTGTGCATGTGCGTGTTTTTTTTTTTTGGGGGGGGGGGGGGGGGAGGGGGATATTTTTGGAAGTTTTGCTTGAGTTTAATGCTTATTAATGTAGTTTAAGTGCAAATCCTCCCTGCAACCACAGGAGCTTTAAAAATTCCTCCTGGAGAAAAATGCCTGATTTTAACCCTAGAAATATTAAAGAAATATTAATGTTTCTGAATTACTTAACGCACTTAGTTTTTACTTATTCTCGTACTAAATGTGGCAAAAAGGGTATACATATAACATATTAAATGAGTTAAAGGAAATATTAAAAAAAAAATTGCTAAAAAATTATTAAAATTTACAAATTACTTAACGCATTTAGTTTTTTCTTATTCTCTTACTAAATGTGGAGTAAGGGGAAAATAAAGGGGATTCATGTAGCGCATTATAAAACATATTAAATGAGTTAAAAGAAAATTTTAAAAACGAAATTGCCAAAAAAGTTATTAAAATGTACAAATTATTTGACATATTAAAATTTTATGAATAATTCTCTTAGAATTATTTACAAAAAATCTATATAACTATATGTTACAAAAACCAGACGTTGAAATTTTTTTCTCAAAAACAAAACTAATAAAAAGTTATGTTTTCTAAATAATTTAAGCATATTTTTTTATTCTCTTGACAATTGTAAACACACACACACACACGCATATATATATATATATATATATATATATATATATATATATATATATATATATATATATATATATATATATACACATATTATAAATTTGAGATGCATCAAATTTTCAAAATAGAAAACTCTAATATTCATTTTAATAAAATCATAATCAAAATACTTGCATTTTACTTATTGCATACAATTCTATATCATGTAACCCAAGCACATCTAAACAATAATATTTTTTTAATTGCAGATTATCTTAAAAAAATCTTTTTTGGAACTTGTTCTTGCCCAGTATATTAATAAACATGAAATATTTATTAATAGAGAGAAAGAGAAGGTACAATTTTAAAAATAAATATTTATTTTGTACGCGATTTTCTTTTCTAATTCGTTTTCTGGCGGGACCAATCCTATATGTTGATTATTTTCTATATAATAAATAATATTCAGTTAGCCAAACGAGGGATAAACTGCTTAATACAGTAACCCTACTCGTGCGCCGTAGCTTAGAGGGCATTTAAATCTGGGGAGAATTCTATTGTCACAGGGACAGACAAAAGTTTTTCGTTTCATTACGGCCAATGTGATAAAATTATTGCAAGTGCATTTTAATGATGTTACAGCCTTCCGAATGGTCTGAAATTTTAAATATATAATTGTTGCAAAATTGTGTCGAGTCATTTCAAATTTGATGAAAATCGGATGTATAGTTTAATGACTGGGACAGTCAAAAGTTTTGCGTTTATGACCATAATGGGAATAAAATATTTCGAGTGCATTTTAATGATATTACAGCCTTTGGAACAGAATGATATTGATATGGATATGCACTTATTGAAGTGCACTAAAATATATATTCAGTACGGTCATGCGATCTATGCGATCAAAAATATTTATAAAACTGGTTATAGTACGAACGCACCTGATTTGCCACGTTTGACGAGCAATTTCCAACTTGTTTATTTATAATTTATTTTCTACTTTTAAGTATTAGCCCCCAATATGCTATTTGTTTTCGGCCAGCAATTAATGTGTCGCCTCTAAAAAATAACCTTCCGTTGTAAAAGCCAGCCGTAGAACAAAACAGGTGTATCATTGTACGGTTCAATACGGATCATCTGTACTGTCATTTTTTAAACTTCTAAATAACGCACATTTTCAATTTTTATACTGTCGTATAGGGGAAGAAAAGTACTTTTAAATAGAATTTGTTTGAAAACTACACCTCAATTTATTTTTATGTTCTTTTCTTTTTTTTTTTTTTTTTTTTTTTTTTGTAACTTTTAACGAATTTTTTTAATGTTGACAACTGAAGTACTCTATTTCTTTAAGAAGTAAAGGAAAAATAGTTGGAAAATAGTAATTATATCTTTTTGTTGCCATTTTGCCATAACGAGTGATTTTTTTTC
This sequence comes from Maratus speciosus, assembly GCA_963932465.1. Classification (NCBI taxonomy): domain Eukaryota; kingdom Metazoa; phylum Arthropoda; class Arachnida; order Araneae; family Salticidae; genus Maratus; species Maratus speciosus. Next base: position 675,009 of record CAWVRF010000674.1, read on the forward strand.
TTCTTAACCCTTCACTGCACGATTTTTTCTATTTTTATGAAAAAAAATATTTTAAATCTATATATCCGTTTAATAATGGGAAAAATAGTAAAAAAAATTAAATTTCAAATTTTCAGCTAAAATTTGATATTTTATGGCGTGTACCCTAAGTACACAATTAGGTTTTTAAAATATTGTATTGCTCTATTTTACAACTCAATGAGCTTAAATGAATTAATTTCATCTCCTTAACACTCTGCAACTTTTTTTATATTAATATTTTTAAGTATTCAGTAAAAATAATGAAAGTAAATTTTACCTTTAATAGCTTGATCGAATTTTGTTTTGTTTCCGAAGAACAAATTCTAATTTTTTGTCAAATGCAGCCATCTGACATGGACAAAATAAGTGTTATTCCATTCTTTGGACTGTTCTTGATCAGGGATAGAGATGATACTGGCCAAATTCATGGCACATAATAAGCATTACAGTGTTTTTTAGGTATGTGGCACATGGTGCAGTGAAGGGTTAAAATACGTGCTATTTTGAAACTACTGTAAATGAATGATTGAAGGGAGCTATTATAAACTATATTTAATTTTAAGTATCTATAGTTATGTTACAAACAAATCAAGGCATATGAATCTTTAAATAGCCGTTTTTTTTTTTTTTTTGTGTGTGGAGTTTCTTGAATGACGACATCGTTTTTTGCTGGATATGGACGCATCATTAAAACTATTGATTTTTTAACTCCTATACCATGGTACGCGTTACATAGAATATTGGGCGATGGCTCATTGGAAAAATTCAAAGTCTTTAAAAAATATCCTATATTTTATTATAATTTGAAAAAAAAAATGCTTACTATTTTTAAAGTATGTGGTGTAGGGAATTTACCTTCCTTTTATATACAGGATGTCCACTCTCAACGGTGTCCAATGGCTATTTCCTAAACCTTTAGTCATAGACATATAGTACCAATTGCAAAAATGTTTTAAATGACATAAAGAAATATTTTAAAAGCGATTTGGGTCAATAAAAACATTTCTTGAAAAATTACGAAATTTAAATTTTTATACAATACCCCGGTCCTACAAGTTATATTTAGTAAAATTTTCCTGTTACACTGACAAGTAAGGCAAAAAAAGTCCCGTTCAAATAACACTAAAATTGACCGAGTTCTGAAATTTTAAAAATGCATGACTAAGGCATATCCCACACTGAGACAACAGAGCGACATGAGGCGCAACATGTACCGAAAAAAACCGGTCGAAACAAAGAACGAAGTTGTTTCAAACCTGTTTTAAACCAGTTTTTTCAGCGAATTCAAGCTACATGTCTTGTGTGTCGCCTAACGGGCATCCCACACTAAGGCGACAAGCGACATGTAGCAGCAACATGTAGCGCAAAAACCGGTCAAAACAAAGAACTAAGTTGTTTTAACCCTAGATCTACCGGGAATTTTATTCAAGTTTTAATAAAACGTTCTACACCAGAATTTTTATTTAAAACTATTTAACTTATTTATTTACCTTATTTTTGTCTGGTTTATATACTTAGTTTATTTTAAAGAAATTTCTGGTTTGAATGAATATTTTGTATGTACCTGTCGGGTCCAATGGACCCGTCTGGTAGACGGAGGGTTAAACCAGTTTTTTCAGCGAATTCAAGCGACATGTCTTATGTGTCGCCTTAGTGTGGGATGCCCCTTAGTGTGCGACTTGCCTTAGGGGCATCCCACACTAAAGCGACAAGCGACATGTAGCGCGAAAACCGGTCGAAACAAAGAACTAAGTTGTTTCAAACCTGTTTTAAACCAGTTTTTCCAGCGAATTCAAGCGACATGTCTTATGTGTTGCCTTAGTGTGGGATGCCCCTTTATACCACTTTCCTGTATCTGAAGACAAATCACCTAGGCCATGGTTTGAGGGGTCATATACCAAGTGCTTAAAGTGTTCGAAGAACTTATTTCATGTGTATCTGCGTTTTGAAAAAAAATGCTACAAATATTACGATTGAGTTAACTTTAATTAAGTTTCAGATTGGCTAAAATAATTGTATTTTAACATATGTTTTATTTTCAATGTTTCATATGTTTTATTTTTCTTTATGTTTCTGATTTGGTACTGTTTCTTTTCATGATTTCTTTTAACAAAAATTATGTTATTTTTATAAGTTTTTATTTAACTTCAACGATCGTATATAGGTTTTACCTGTTCAAAATTTG
>CAWVRF010000675.1:0-52000 GCA_963932465.1 Maratus speciosus
AATACAGCATGTAAAACTGATAGATAAAGTCCGGAAATGAAGTAAAAGGGTAAGTTAAGTTTTAGAAACATATTTATTATTGATATTATGAGATATTATAATGAAGTAATAAATGAAAAATAAAATAGGAATTTGTAAATAAAAAATGATGATTGTAGTATGAAATTATGATATATAGGAAACAGGAGGCGATAAGAAAACCAGTGTTTGGTATCTCTATTATTTAGTACTATATATTAATATTTGGAATTATTTTGAATTTCACTGCGTATATTTAAAACAAAGGTGTAAATCATATTCACGCATCTGAAATTGAAGTGCCTTTGAAGCATACCTTTGAAGTAAAATAAGTTATGAAATTTCATTAATCTTACAATGCCGTTCTACGTAAGTCAAAGCTGTCTAAATTTTTATGTACCGTTTTAACTATTTAAAAAAGCATGCATACAGTGTGGGGGGTACTTTTTTAAAATCCAGATTTCTTGATTGGCACCACTTTTCAGTAATGATAAAATTCCGCTGGTTTTCGCCTCAATTAATATGTCGTTAAATAATGCGAATTTTACTATTTCAAAAAATGGTGCCAATCAAGAAATCTAAATTTAAAAAAAGTAGCCCACTGGCAACACTGCATGCCTAGATATAATCTGAATTTTGTACTTTCTTTTTTTGCACATCAGAAAGCTATAAAACTTTATTTATAAAAAATGAAATAACTTTTTTTAAGTTGTTCAGTGACGTCAGCTTGTGACTCAACCCATACTGACGTCTACCTAAATATTGTGCGGTTTCAGGCCAACACGCTAAGTATTCAGCGGTGGAATCAATGCTTTTCAGAACCTCAGAGCAAAGAAGTTAGAGTACACAAGAAGCTAAGACCCCGAAAAGACGTAACTATCGCACTGGACGCAGCTGGTTTCGCGGCTGGTTCAACGTACAGGATGAAGCATAAAGCAGAGCGCGCCAAGGACAAAACATTGTCCACTTGATATGCGCACGCATTTAGATAAAAACAATCAGAAAAAGCCACGTTTTTCACAGCGAACTTCACTTTTTTTCTTTTCTTTTTTTTTTTTTTTTTTTTTTTTTTTTCAGCCATCTTGCAATGGGCTTTATGTACGTGACGTAAGACGCCAGAGCTTGCGGTATGCTGATCTGCTATTCTAGCCACTGCTCCGCCAGAGTGCCAGTATGCGCAGGCACAAACACCGCTATGTGGCGCTGTGCAACAGAAAATAGAGTTTTAAAAAATGCAGAATCAATGCTAAAATCGTTAAATGTGCTAAATAAAAAGTAATTTTATTTCAGTATTGATTCTGCATTTTTTAAAACTCTCTTTTCTGTTACACAGCGCCATATATTCCCCTAGCGGTGACTTTTGGAACTAATTTTTTTTCACGGAATCCTTCGTCCCCCGTTTTCTTTATATATTTACAAAATTTGGCGTCATTCTCTCAATTAGATCGCGCTATAGAACACTGTGAGTACTGTCAGTTTTAATTATGGCCATCTTGTATTATTATTCCTCCATTATTACACGTTAAAATAATATTCTTTTGACATTTTTTAAAAATCAAGACGGAAACTTGTGCGAATATTTAAATATAAATATGAATATATACAGTCGGACCTCTATATAGCGAAGTCGCTAAATCCCGAAAAAAAGTTCGTTATATAGAAAATTCGTTAAATAGAGAGTCACCCTTTAAAATACTTTAAACTACGTAAAACACATTTTAAGTCCATAAACACTAAATATAATTTAAAAAAGTAATTAGTCATACTTTTTTTATAAATCATATCTATTTGTTTTACTTATTTTATCCATCAAAAAGAAATCTGCAAGGGAAATAAGAATGAAACAAAACATTGTCCGGAAATACATTGCATTTTCAGTTAAAAAAATAATTTTACATTTAAATCACGATTTTTTATTATGGTTGATAAGCTGTTTGGAGGAATCCCACATTTTAAAGCAGTATTCTTTTTCTACATGCCTTTATCCACTTCATCAAGAATAACTTTTTTTTTTCCTTGATACTCAAGCACTTTCGCTTTGACATTTTCGAGCTACAAGAACCGAACTTACCAACACGATTGATCATGATCAACAATCTAGAAAACGGGAAACTATAGTTTAAGGACACGGGGCAGCTCCATTAAGGGTTAAAAGAGGATATTGAAAGTTTGCTCTTCTTGGATGGAAAGCAAAGAATCACAACGATTTTACTACTCTCGGTGAATTCGGTGCCTGGTAAGACCTGTTCATGGTCATTGATCTTCATAAAATGTGTTAAAAGAAAGAATAAGTTTGAAATGTCCAGTAATATTTTAAGAAATAGGGAGAAAAAAAAATTTAGATTCCAAGGAAAAGTTCGTTAAATAGAGAATACACTTCGCTATTTGGAGGTTATTTTACGAAGAAATTTGCAAAATGTTCTTGGTTCCAAGTAAAAATTCGCAAAATAGAGGTTCGTTAAAAAAAAGGTCCGACTGTAAATATCTGTCACTTACTATATTTTAGAATGGGGAGGGTGATAATAATCTATCATTAAATATTTGCTAGCACTTTCTTAGAATTTAGTTTCAATCGTTAGTCAGATAAAATAAACGGTCAAGTGCGAGTATTACTCGCGTACAGAGGATTCCGTAGAATAAATATATGAATTTGTAATTGTATTATTAAAAAATACCGTTGCTAAAAGAATACTAAGACTTTGTAAAAAAAAAACTATACAACGTAGGGTTGGGTATGACTGTATATATCAGAAAAGTGTGAATGAATATATCGTGCATATTCAAAGATATATGGAACCTAAATAATATCAAATATAGCTATTCTGTATAACTCATTTTTTTATATTATCCTAATCTGTTTATGATGAACTTAATTCGGTACTGGCAATAAAAACAGTGCATAGTTAAACTTCATTTGGCATTTCATAAAACTAAATTCAGCGTACTAATAACCTTTATTTCTACAGTGAAACTAAAACAAAATCTTTGTTCAAAGTTTAAATTTGACATTGTGCTAAATGCGCTTCGAAAAGAGATATCAAAGTTGCAACGACGCCATGGCCAGTGCCGCGTTTTTTCAGATAGGTTTTTAATTAACTTTTAAAGTCACTCGAAGCGTATTGAGAGATACACTTAATGCAAACTAGTCTCGAATCCCACAGTTTTTATGGGATTCATTCTAATTAAACCTTTCGAGGTCGGTGTCCTTAAAAAAGGACACCTAATTTTAATTCCAAAGCAGACAAACGGCACCAAGAATATTTAATTAAAATTTCCCTTTTATCATGTACGTGAAAATAAGCAAGCTCGTATTTTCTAATAAATTCGTTTATAAATTCTGGTGTCAGTCATTATTTCATAAGTTTATAAACAGAATTACTCCGCGCCGGAAAGGGTTAAGTGGTCGCAGCACTCTTAACCCCTTGAGGGGCACCGGTATATATTATATACCACCTACAATTAATGAAATTTTACACCAGAAAAATTTTATTAAACTTCACTTTTCTAACTTTGGTGGTAAAAAAAAAAACCGTAAAATTGCTTTTACTTAAATTAAAATAGAATTTTTCAAAGATTCCGGTGGGAATTCAGCATTTCACAAACGTAATTGCTTGCCCCTCAAGGGGTTAAAGCTTCAAAATTTTAGAAATTGTCATTTTTTTTTAGATGTCCTAGACTGTTCTCCTATCTTTTCTGAAAATTTTGATATAATTGTTTCCTTGAAATTCCCATTAGAACAGAAGTTAAGGCTTTTAGAATTATACCCGCTCAATAGCTGAAGCGGCGTTTCCGAAACTTTGAAGTCGTTTTTGGGAATAACGCGCAGAAGACCTCAAAAACTTCTCAATAATTTTTCATGAAATTTTCAAAACATATATTTCATGTTAGTCTGCATAAACTGAACCTAAAATTTCCTTTTTATTGTTCAAAAAAATATTTTTTTAGGTGATTATACTGTTGAAATTTTCAAAATTTTGTATTAGCTAAATACCGTATTGCATTAAAAATATAAAAATGATGTAAATGGAAATTTATTTAAGTTCAGGGTAATTATTACAATCTGGAGTATAAGTAAGCACTAAAATTTTCATTCTAGTTGCAATATTGATTTTGTAATCCTGCAAACTGTTATCCCAATTTTCTGTTCGACAAATGTCTAGCAGTTTCGAGCCCTTTATAAATACTATTTCAGCATCTTGCAATTTTTTAAATACATGAAATGAAAGAACATACTATATCTTTAATCGCAATTGAAATTGTGTTTTAAAATCATATACATTTTAAGACATTAAATGTTGAAAATAGTCTTTTTTTGTTTTTTCAATTTTTAGAGGCCTGAGACCCCTGATATTAGTATGTTTTTAACAATTTGACATTTATTGCTTTTATACTGTTACTGGACATTATGTTACACATACCGGGTGTACCAAAAAGGCCTGACTGATTTTAAAATTCAATAACTTCCAAACGGTGACAGATATTAAAAAAAATCTTGCAGGAGGGTTTTGCATAAAGTCAAAAGTTTTATTACAGTGATTTTCGATTTTAGTTCGAATTACAAACAATAGATGGCGCTGTAAGCAATAGTCGCTAAATACAGGCTCGATTTTTGGTCCTTTCTGTTGTTCCATGCAGAAAAAGGAGATGGAAATGTATTATCCGGGCCACGAAGTACCAAAAATCGAGCCTGAATTGAGCCTCTATTGATCGCAGCGCCATCTATTGTTTGTAATTCGAACTAAAATCGAAAATCACTGTAAAAAAACTTTTGTCTTTATGCATAATCCTCCTGCAAGAATTTTTTTAATATCTGTCACCGTTTGGAAGTTATTGAATTTTAAAATCAGTCAGTCCTTTTTGGGACACCCGATTAAAAAAAATTAACTTGGCATAGAGTACGCCGCCCTTGTCATTGTGTATGTCCAAACTGGCCGCATCTTTAAGGGTTAATATCTCGGCTAATTACCGATGATTTTTTTCGAAATTCATTATCAACAATGCTTTTATACTCCTGCTACGATGGGTACATCCAGCGATGATCAACAATTTTTCTGAATGTCCGTAAATCAAAATTTGTGTTTAACAGAAAAATGCGAATTTCTCAAAATCAATGTGACCTAGGGTAATCGCCATAATTTTCCGGCAAGGTTTATATCAATGTCTACTACCATTAATTTTTTCATAATTTTAGTTTCAGTAGATTCGGAATTAGATGGGGGGAACATATTTTTGCGCTACATTTTCGACAATATCTTTGAAAATATAATACCTAAAATTAAAAGAAATGTATTTTTGAGTTCAGCGTTACGAAAGCTTTCACACGATATGCGAAGAGAAGAGTTTTTTTTTTTTTTTTTTTTTTTTCAAGTACCATAATTAGCCTTCCTACATTTTTACTAAATATATTTATGAATGTTTATTAATCTGAAAATATGTGGGTCAATGATCTTTATTATTTCCTCGAATTTGAACTTTCCACGTTCAATAGTTTACGAATAAAATAACAGACAGACAGACAGGCGGACGGGCAGAGACAGGAGTGATCTTATAATGGCTCCGTTTTTACTTTTTAAGTACGGAACCCTAAAAACGCAGAAAAATATTTTATTTTTAACTGAAATTCGGTTCAAAACGTCTAGTTTGACATTATTTTCTGAAAGATCTATTGCGTTTGCAAAAAAATGGAAAAAACAGCTCGATGACATAGTTTCTAAACAACACCAGCTAGTTTCATGCATTTTCGAACAAAAATAAATTAAAACTTATGTTAGGAAGTTGCCCTTTTGGATTTGAGAACAGCCTTAAAGTACTTTTATATTTTTAATACAAAGTTCAATCTACCTAATACGAAATTTTGAAAATTTTAACAATATAATCACCTAAAACAAATATTGTTTTAAACAACAAAAAAGAAATTTTATATTCATTTTATGCAGACTAACATGAAACATCTGTTTTGAAAGTTTCATGAAAAAATAGCCAGAAGTTTTCGAGATATCGTGAACATTATGCCCAAAAACGTCATTTGGAGAAGAATGACTTCAAAGTTTCGGAAACGTTGCTTCAGCTATTGAGCAGGTATAATTCTAAAAGTCACAACTTCTCTTCTAATGGAAATATCAAAGAAACAATTACAGTCAATCAGGGTAACTTTGAACCACGGGGTGTAACTTTGCACCACCTCCTATTTTTCAATATTCTTTTTGACACTAAAACACTAAACTCCAGAACTGTGCTCTGTTGGCAAGGTTCTAAACTGGGATTTCTACTCTTTATTTTAGAAAATAAATTAGCAACATTATGCGCAATTAATTACATCATCTATTTTTGTGAAGTACTGTTTTCAAGTTAATTTTGAATGTTGTTTTGAAGTTGTTGTCATCCAATTGAATTTTCATAATAAGTAACAATATACTCATTTATCAGACACATTATTATCTAAATGTTGTAAATGTGTTAATACTTTGTGATTATTTATTTATTAATAGTTAATAAAATGTAAAATAAGAAGGCACTAGCATTTTACCGCATTTTCAGCAGGCTCAAAGTTACACTGATGCATGATTTACTGATTATAGGCGCTACTGTCGAAAATTTCCCATATTTGCGCGTATATTTTATATAAATGCCAAAAGTGTGCATTAGATATGACATGTAAATATTTTCACAAATATGCTTAAAATACACAAAATTCATTTAGAGGCGTGATTAGGGGCGGAGCTACTCAAATTTGACATTTCATACGTTCGACGTTTTTCATTTTTGTTTGAATAATACTAGTACTTGTATGTATTACTGTAACTATGGATATATTATAGAGTTAAAACATTGAAAATTGTTTTTCACCGCATTTTTATGTTTTATATGAATAATAAACAGGTTTTTTTCATTTCTAAATGTTCATGGTTCTCTGCTTCCACTTTTCTTATGCCTGATATGTGTTGTACTATCATAAATTATACAAATCTTGTGATGTTGGGAAATGTAAATTCGCAGTCTTTACATATCTGAAAACATTTTTTGGTGTTTAAAGTTGTCCTGACTACGATGCTTTTTTATAATTAATTATTTTATATAAAAATTTATCATATGGTGCAAAGTTACCCTAAGTGGCTGGGTAACTTTCAACCAGGCTAAAAATCCATTTTTTATTGCTTTTATCCTGATTATTCCTTAATTTTTGATAGTCAAACAATAATTTAGGATCATTTCTTCTCTTTTATGCCCCTAGTAACGACAATATTCTTCAAATAAGAGTGTGGCATATGAAAATAGAGAAAATGCGGATCAAAGTTACCCTGATTGACTGTATATTAAAATGTTCCGAAAATGTAGGTGTATAAAATCTAAAAAATTTTTAATTACGAAAAATTTGAAGCTTTAAGAGCCCCGAGACCGCTTAAGACATGATTCCTCGGAAACTGCCCAACCAATTTTTATGAAATATTGAATACATATTCACTGGCTCAAGACTTATGACAGACAGTTTTTTTCTGCGACTAAAACTTTTTATTTTAGAGCAATTGCAATTTTTCAGAAATGTTTTTTTTTTTTTTTTTTTTTTTTTTTTTTTTTCTGAAACTAGGGAGATTCTCAAAAGGTGGGATCATTAAACATTAACTATATGTAATTTTTAAAATTTTCAAATTTAAGGCCAATTTTTTTAAATTTTGTCTATAAATCCTTCTATATATATAAAAAAAAAGTTTTGATTTGGAAATGGACCAATGAAAATCTGCGTAGATATTCCGGGTAGATCAGCATCCAATTTGAATGAATAAGCATGGCCTTTCATCGTTAATATTAAAAAAACTGTTGCATACAAAAATAGGAAAATCGGTGGTATTATAGAGAAATATTTGATAAACACGCTGATGCAGACAGTTTTCAAATCGAAGAATTATTTTAAGAGATATTTATTGCTAAAGTTGGACAAAATCGTTCCATTAAAAAAGTTTTATGGGAGCAAAAACTATACATGAGAATTTAATCATTTTTAGATAATTTTATACGTTATAAGTTCCCGGTGTGCAGATTGCATTTATTTTTCTTATTTGACTCATTTTTCGAGGTTTTATTTCATTTTTAAATTCAAATTTTCAGCATTTCGAGAGATAATTTTTACAAATTTTAGAAAATGTTATTAATTAAAACTGTTGCCAATTGCATAAACAGCGCAAACAATAATGTTTACTTCAAATTAAAAATTTATTTACACGTGACTATTACAAACAGAAAAAAAAAACTTTAAAATTAGAATTAAATGATTACATGTTAAAAGCAGGAAAATTACGTCATAAGAACCATATTCACGCTTGAATTTTAAAAGAGAAACAAAATCTTAAAATAAAAAAATCATTGTTATGCGTTAAAACTTGTAATTGGAGGAAATTACGTCATATTTAAAATGGCCAAAAAATATTGCAAAACAATTTGAATTGAAAAATATATTTGCGCGAGATATTTTGAGATAATCTTTTCAACTATTATCGTGAATTCGAAGACAGCGCAAATAATATTTCCTTCTAACAACGAAAGTATTTTCACGGGAATATTAATAAGAAAAATAAAACTTTGGTGTAAATTACGTCAGATTTGAAATGACACATTTAAAATGAATTATTTAAAAGAACTATCTTATAGCGCTGTTAAAAAACACCGGGAGACAATGACACTGTTTACTTAATTCATTTTACATTAGCTTATTTTCAAATGTTTAACTGATTTTTTTTTTAATTAAATACGAAAACAGCCATTGTATCTCTTAACAGCAGCAGATTTGGTCTTAAAAATCCCCAATCCCAGGTAAACGAATGGGAACCCGTTTTCAAAAAGATCGTTGCTGTTTTTTTTTTTTTAATTTTAATTTAATATTTTTAAAGCCGATCAAATTAGCGTGCTTTTTGGATTTTGGTGTGCCTGAACGGGGGTTGGCGAACGTAGCTCGTAGGAGGCAGAGCCCCCTAGTATAATATATAAATATTTTATATTAGTATGTCTACAAAATTATGCACAAACATTAAAAAACAGCAACTATTCTGGAAAATTAATGATTAAAGCATTTAATTAGCAGTTACGTAAGTTACAAATTTTGGACATTTTTTCGCACGTACGTTACAGATTTTGGACGTTCCTCTTAGTATTTAAAAAATTCTTAAGACTAAGAATGTAGTAAATGTGTCTGTATAGATATATATATGTATAATTAACTTTTTGTTATCCAGTAATAATAATAATAAAATCAAATGCTTTGTTACGTACGTTACTTTCGGACATAACAAAATACCGAAAAATTCTTTATAGAAAGTCCTTCTATCTTCAAAAAAGCAATAAATCAGCCTGCCATCTCTTAACAAAATTATCAAAAAATCATCCGTTTCCTTTATGCATTCGTTGTTTACCATTAGAACCACCTGGAAAAAAGTTAAAACTCTTTTTCTTGGTAGTACATTGGAGCCGTTAACATTATGAATGTCCGAAATTGGCCTCTTTAGCATAACATAATAAAATTTTAAGATAGTTATACAAAACTTTTACAATAAATTATGCCATTTTCTGTCTCTGAATAGAACTAAAAACTCAGTGTAAAAAAATAATAATAATAATAATAAAGTCAATGATAATTAAAGTTATGTTTGAAAGGCTTAAAATTATGACTTGTGTCCAGTGCCCACCTTTTGAGAATCGCCCACTAATTAAATTTTTTTAAACTGTCTGTCACATATGATCGTATATTTATATTCTACCACTAAAAAATCTGTTATTGAAATCGCTCGAATACTTTAGGAGTTAGTGGTGTAAAACGCATAAAACATTTGAAAACGGATTTCAGTAGTTACCGTCCATAGCCAAATATGTATTCCAATTCTTTTGAACAGCCCTGTATTTGATCTGTAGGTTGATATATATACTATATAATGGGGAAATTTAGTTTAGCAAGAAAATTCATAACAGGTTGAAATTCACCTTTCAGCAATTTGTACTAATGAATGGAAATATACTTGAATACTTTTGTACAGCCCTGTAGTTTACCTAGTACCTTTATTACATGCCACTATTTAGCTAAATTTTTAATTCAAACTAAAACACTCTTAAAACTACTGAAATTTCATTTCCAGAAATTATCACCCATAGACGGCCATGCATCCAACACTTTGCGTGGCCATGAATATGATTTTATCTATATTCTACAGATATTTCTTAGTAAACTAAATTCAGTTCAGCGTAAAAATGCATAACTCCTTTAAAATCCACCTTTAAGCAATTTATGCTCATACTCAGTAACCTTTACTAATTCATTTCTGTAGCCATGTATATGGAATATACCATTTATACGCATTTTATAGTATGCATAAATATAGTGAAAAAAGTGCATATCATAATTAAAAATGCATTTCGAGCAATCATTACTAATATACAGTTATCCAGATACAATATAGTATCTGAAATCTTTCCAAATACACCGCAAACAATCCCCCCTATACCATTATGAATGGAATTTATTTGTGTGGCCCTATAAATGAACAATAACTATTCTTTGCACCGCATATTCAACAGAATGCATCTTTTAGTGGACTTCATAAATAAATAACAATTTTACTATGCTTGAAAGAGTGTAACACCATTAAAAATAATTTGAAACGATTTTTTCCCATTGGCCGTAATGTAACGGAAAACTTTTGACTGTCCATGTAAATGAACTAAACGTGCTACAAACTTCATTTGAAATAGGGAATGTGCTATGGTAGAGGTCACTAACATCCAAAAATTTCAGAAACATCCGATCACATTTACGGGAGTTAGAGCGTGGACAGACGGACAGACAAACCGAAGTCATAAACACTTTTCAACTTTGTTGGAAAGTGTTAAAAAGGCAAATAAGTTAAAACAAACTAAAATAATGCAAAACAGTACTGTAATATACATTTATTAAATACATAACGTTAAGCAGACGATTTTAGTAATAAATGATATTAATGATTGTAATTATATTTTCGGAATATAATACAAATATTCGGTAATATAAATATAATGAATGAATGAATATAGTATATTAAATCTGTATCGATGCTATATCTTATTATACGGTAAATATCTACTAATCCGGCACGTTCGGGACTTGAAGCATGCCGGATTGTGAAATTTTACGGAATACAAGTTGAATGTCGGGAAAAACGTGTAGCAGTTAGAAAAATGACAGTAAAACATGTTTTTTTTATTATTTAAACAGCTTGAATAGAATAAAAGAAATAATAATATAAAGTACAACATGAACATACCGGTTGTCCCAAAAATGACTGATGGATTTTAAAATTCAATAACTTGCAAACGGTGACAGATATTTAAAAAAATTCTTGCAGGAAGGTTATGTATGATGGCAGGAGTTTTTAACTTTGATTCTTGATTTTAGTTCGAATTTCAAGCAATAGAGCAATAGGCGCTCAGTCCAGACACGATTTTTGGTTCTTCGGGATCCATTCAACACAATTTAATCTCCTTTTTAGCATGGGAGAAGAGAGAGGCCGAAAACTCGAGCCTGGATTGAGCGGTTATTGCTTGCAACGCCATCCATCGATGCTATTTATAACTAAAATTGAGAATCGCAGCATAAAAACTCCTGACACCTTACATAACACTCCTGCAGGAATTTTTTTAATATCTGTCACCGTTTGCAAGTTATTGAATTTTAAAATCCATCGGTTATTTTTGAGACATCCGGTAGCTGAAAAGTAGATTTTTCGGGTAGTTTAACTTAGGCACTTCTAACTTGTGTGAAGTTCTAGAACAGCTTTATCATACACATTATAAACACTTGAATAAAATATAGTTACATATAATAAATGCGTATAAAATGTTAGAGTATTAATTAATGTGAGTGGGCGTGGCGTCCCAGAGGTGACTTCCCTTAATTACACTTATAAATTAAATTGATTACATTTTTCAAAAGCTTCTCTCATTTCTGAGATAGCTCTCGTGAACATACATGTAAAATTTTGCAATAGAATAAACATGTTATTCAATTTTATATAAAATAATTTTAATATTTTTCTGATGTGAAAGTATTAAACAATATTATGATAAAAATGTAAATAATTTCTAAGCATGCATTTTTAACCTTTTAGTGTACAGATTTGCATATATGCAAAGAACACTGTTTTGAATTTAATCGATTTTTTTTATTCGTATATACCTAATTCACACCAGAAAATTAAAATAGCAATATTCTCTTTAATTAATGCCAGACATTCCGTATTTAAATAAAGCGAAATTAACCATTGAAACTTTCTGGTGTAACGTCAGATTCTCTGAACTACGTAATTTCTAGACCGTATTATCATCGGAATTAAAGGATTAAAGGTTAAGTTTTATAAAATAAATAATTATATAAATTAAGGTATTTGGAGACATACCTATTAAAATATTTACTAATTTGCAATATTTTAGCGTAAAACAGCCACACGATAGTAGTTTTTACTTGTGTTGTAGATGTGCAATAGAAGAAAAGACTGACGTATTATATGAAAAGTGTATCCTTGATTTTTTTTTCATTATTTTTCCTGTGTAATAAACCTTTCAGAGAATCATATATAATTTTATCGAAACAAAATAAAAAATCGCGCAATTAAGGGTTAAATATTTAAAACTAAGGATCAACCGAAACAGGGTTTTAAGGCCGAAACCTAATTTTGATGATCTTCCTTTCGGCCGAAAACGAAAATGTTCAATTTTTCTTTTTAAATAATTAAATTGTATGTGTTAGAGTAATTAATAGATACATAAACATACGTAATTATTTATTAATTATACGCATTTATTAAATATGCATAATTATTTATTAATTATGCGTATTTATTAACTATACATAATTATTAATTAATTGTACGTGTGGCCCAAATTGGCTCTCTGTGCATTAGACCCAAAACTTTTTATTTTCATATAAAATAAAACACAGTTAATTCATCATAAACACAGAAAGATTTTCTAATTATACGAATTTCATTTAATTAAAAAATGTTTTAGTTTTATGTCACCTCGATTTATCTTTTATAATGATTTCTGTAAATGATCATCTGTTCTACGAGAACTTTCTCAAAGAATATTTGAAACACTCGTGCGGCTTCAACCTGAAAATTTTCTATTATTGTTATGTCTGCAACTTTTAATGGGCATGTGAAAAAGTTTAATTATATATGCATTGCTTGTTTTATAATTTGCATTCACGTCTTGAGTCAATCATGACTATTAATTATAAACACGATATCGTAGCAATAAATAGTCTCATTTGAGCCGATAAAGCTCAAATCGATGAGTAATATTGAAAATTTTCGAAGGAAGAAACGAGATTATTGGACTACTGATAGTTTCGGTTCAGCCGAATTTTCAGCCGCATTTTCGCCGAAAACGAATTTTCCGTGAAATTAGATTTTGGGCCGAAAACGAAAACGAAACCGAATTTTCTGTCGATCCCTATTTAAAACAGAATAAAAATATATAAAGAGCTTTGATTTACGTAGATTGAGATTTTATTAGTAATAATTACTTATTTTCGTAATTTTTTATTTTAGTCATACAAAACTTTTTTTCATAAACCACAGATTACTTGCTGATATGACGCATTTGCTTCTGGTCATTTAATAGAAACATGTATTATGGACGGTTAATAATATTTTACTGAGAAGTTAATGTACAGTCGTGGAAAAAAAAAGTAAACACCCCCTACTAACTCCTCAACAAATTATCGTAGAAGAAAGTTACTGGTACCGAACGATTGGAAATAAAGTCTACTTTTAAATGATATAGATAAAATTTGCTTAGGGGGGCATCTACATATTAAAACGAACCGTAACTTTGTTTTTTTTCAATAGCAGTACACAAATCTGACAGCATAAATGAACTCTACACCCTTCAATTAGCCTAAAAACAAATTTTTATGCAATTCGTACCATAAGTTTATGAGAAATTAATTATTTTAAAACGAGCGTATTTTAAGGGCTGTATCAAAATTGAAGTACGGAACTCGATTGTTAACCGAGAGAGCCCTCATCTTGATCAAGGCACCTTAAGAAGTCAATGAAGCCTGCTAGATTACACGACAGCAAAAGAAATTTCAAAATATCTAGTCACTCCTATTATAGACGGCCCCTTAACCAACATCATTGCCGTTTTTTAAGCATCATTTGAAAACTACTTGGAAGAAAAATGTGAAATTTTGGATTTCCATAAAGCGGGATTTAATAAATCTAATTCCATCAAAAAAATTGTAGGTTGCAATTCATAATTTTTTCGAGTATTAATTTCATAAATCATAATTCATATAATAAAGTTATAAAAATTGCAATTTCAGCGTATTTATGTTTGGGTATATTAGTATTATTGCTACACAAAAAATTAGCACATTAGGAACATAATTTCTGGAGATATAAATAAAAATATGAAAATATAATTTAACATTAGAAGCACTAAATTTTGAATGTTTATATTTCAAAAACATATTATTCAAATGGCTTGAAATTCGGTGTCTAGGCATAGTTTGAACCGAAGATTTGAAATATCTCGTTAAAATTGGGTATTGTCATTGAAAAAATGAAGTTTGGATTTGTTTTCATATGTGGATGGCCCCCTAAGCAAATTTTATATACATCATTTAAAAGTAGACTTTATTTCCAATCGTTCGGTACCAGTAACTTTCTTCTACGATAATTTGTTGAGGAGTTAGTAGGGGGTGTTTACTTTTTTTTTCCCCACGACTGTACCCTCTGAGCGGTTTGGACGTATTTTTCCGTTTCCCAAAAACAACTTAAATTTGGTATAGAAAATTTTTTTTTAAACAAAATTGTATTTTAAAATGTAATATCAAATAAAGGGGCAGGAAGTGTATTTTAGAAACAAACAGGGAAAGAAATTTTAAATTAAGATTGTTTTTATAAGCAATTTCATGGAAATGCAGGAAAGCCCTCAAGACGCTCGGAGGGTTAAAAAGATAATTGCCACAGTATTTTCTCCAACATATGACAAAAAAGAAAGTGTCCCACTTTTAAATTATGGATTACTTAATTAACTTTATAAAGGTTTATCTCATATCTGAGGCAGGCATTAGGGCAGACCAGGGCTAGTAGGCGTAGTTTTTAGTTATTAATTTTTATTAAGTTTTTTAACAAAATTTCACTGCATTTTTAAAGCACCGACATTTGGCTATAAATACCCGGAGTTCTATGATTGTAGCTTTTGTAGTTTATCTTTAGAGTAAGTCTGAAGTAACAACAACAACAACAAAATTGTGCCACCCTACTCCACCGCGGGCAAGTTGCCTATACCTATGGGGTAAGTTGGCTCACGCTTCATAAAAAGTTAATTTAAGCTAAAATGAGACATGTAGTTAAGAGAAATGAATTTTATTATTACCAGCAAATTTAAACAAAGGAACTACTACCGTACAATGTAGATACTATATTATACAGACATAAAAATAATGAATAAAACATTAACATCGAGTAACTTCTATCTTTCTCGATATCATCATCAGAGTTACGGTTATCACAAATGGCTAATTCCATGAAAACGTGTCATGTCTGTCACACAGCTGAAAATCGCTATGCTTGTTGGCTACCAATATTCTAGAGCGGAAAAAAGGGACTTATTTTATTGGAGATCAATTGAATAACGCGAAGCAAACTTTTCGAAAATAACGGTGGCTAACAAGTATAGCGATTTTCAGCTGTGTGACAGACACGACAAGTTTTCATGGAATTGGCCAAATGTAAAATCGAGTGTCTCCGTTTGTACAGGCCACATGTACTTAAACACTGCATCGCACACACTTTTATCGGTATTTGCTGTTTCTAAAGTACCAACACACACCAGATATTAACCTCCCTCGTTATCTGAGATATTGCCAAGATCCGTGCTTTTCTCAATAACAAGTTCTCTTTTATTATTGGTGGAAACAAAGTTTTCCTTATTATCTGTTTACCTTTGGCCAACTTTTTCTGTTGCCTTTATTTTCTTCTTTTTTGTAGTTCATCTTTTTTCCTCCCTAAAGCTTACTTTTCCTCTTTCAGTGCCTTCAGATTTGGTGAATCCGTCAATATTCATGTGGCTGCCTGTTACTTACGCCTATTTTTCCCTATTTTCTTTTTTGATTCTGCCTTTTTTATTGGTCTAACATCCTCAGAATATAATTATCCAACATCCTAAGCCGAAATCAGAGGAGCCCCAGTGACTGCTGGAGAAAAAACCAAAAAGGTGATACAGTCATTCAGGGTAACTTTGATCCGCATTTTCTCTATTTTCATATGCCACACTCTTATTTTAAGACTATTGTTGCAATTAGGAGCATAAAAGAGAAGAAATGATCCTAAATTATTGTATGACTATCAAAAATTAAGGAATAATAATGATAGAAGCTATAAAAAATGAATTTTTATCCCGGTTCAAAGTTACCCAGTCATTTAGAGTAACTTTGCACCATTTGATAAATATTATCTAAAATAATTCATTATAAAAAAAAAAAAAGTATCATAGTTAGGACAACTTTGAATCCCCCAATACGTTTTCAGATATATAAAGACTCCGAATTTACATTTTCCAACATCACAAGATTTGTATAATGTACGATATTACAACAAATATCAGGCATAAGGAAAGTGGAAGAAGAGAACCATGAACATCTAGAAAAAAAAAAAAAAAAAAAAAAAAAAAAAAAAAAAAAACCTGTTTATTGTTCATATAAAACATAAAAATGCAGTGGAAAACAATTTTCAATGTTTTATCTCAATAATATACCCATAGTTACAGTAAAACATACTAGTACTAGTATAATTCAAACAAGAATAAAAAATGCCGAATGTATGAAATGTCAAATTTGAGTAGCTCCGCCCCGAAAAACGCCTTTAAAGGAATTGTATGTATCTTACACATATTTGTGAAAATATTTACATGTTATATCTAATGTTCATTTTCGGCATTTATATAAAATATACGTGCAAATATGGGAAATTTTTCACTGTAGCACCTATAATTAGTAAATTATAAACATCAGTATAACTTTGAGCCGACTCAAAGTTACCTTGAAAATGTGGTAAAATGTTAGTGCCTTCTTATTTTACATTTTATTAACTATTAATAAATAAATAATCACAAAATATTATCACATTTACAACATTTAGACAATAATATGTCTGATAAATGAGTATATTGTTACTTAGTATGAAAATTTAATTGGATTACAACAACTTCAAAACAGCATTCAAAATTACCTTGAAAACAGTACTTCACAAAAATAGTTAGATGATGCATTTAACTGCGTATAATGTTGCTAATTTATTTTCTAAAATAAAGAGTAGAAATCCCAGTTTAGAACTTTGCCAACAGAGCGCAGTTCTGGAGCTTATTTAGTCTTTTGGAGTGAAAAATATTGAAAATTAGGAGGTGGTGCAAAGTTACACTCCATGGTTCAAAGTTACCCTGAATGACTGTACTGAATCTTTTGAACATCCAGCTTCTAACCCGTCACAGCTGAGTTATGAACAACATCACTCTTTTAAACTTCATTCTTCATAATTTTGATATATAGGTCCGGACTTCTCCAAGGAATATTAAAATCTTTAACAGTTTTCCCAGTAGATCGTCGTTAATTATTACGATTTCCACATCATTTCTTCGGTGTGTCAACCTGTTCAGTTTTTCTTTGGTAATTACACATGTTTTTGTAAGAAAAAAAGTAATTAATTTATCAAACGGGATAAAATAGCAGAAAATATTACGAAACAATGTAACGGGGTTAGTTGGCACACCGAGCCAACTTGCCCCGTGTTCAATGCGCCTACTAGTCCCATAACAAATTTCTTCACAAATTTGGAGATGTAACCCTCTAAACATAAATAATCCAAGTAAATCACAAATGGAATAGGTACTGTTAAAATACACTATGCAATACTACAAAAGTTAAACAGCAATTATTAAGATAAGTATTAGAAATTAGAAAAAAAATGAAGCAGGAAAAAATTACATATGAATGCAAAAAGAAGAAAAATCCTAATAAATGTCTACCGCACGTGGGTAACGCTGTAAAATGACAATGGGGATAATAGAAAGCAAGAAAAAGGGTGCTTTGTGACTTGACTGGGTACGTCATCTATCCATAAACAGACAAATTATCAGGATTGCGCCTACTTACTTCTGTAGCAACTAGCCCCGGTCTCGCCTATGACAGGATCTCTTCTTCTCAAGATTTAATAGTCCAGGCATTAGGTGCTCAAAAAGGACAAATAGGGGAAAGTTTTGGTGTAGTTTTGATATTTGGTGCCTTTATGTTTTGTGGGTCGCTGAACACGAATCTGAAGTTTGCCAACAAAATTTATCCCGGGAAACACGTTTTTTTGGCAAAAAACAGGAAAAAAACGGGATTTTCTTTGTTTTTTTCCAAATAACTTCAAAATTATACATTTTACGTAAAAGTCCTCAGTACATAAATTAAAGAGGATAAAATTTCCTACATTTTATGTATTAAAAGTTTTTTTCTCTGATCTATGGTTTAGCCGTGACAACGCCACAAAAATGGGAGTGAAAATCAAAAAATTCAGAGAAAACGGGAATTACGCCGGTGTACGTAGATTTAACATGAAAAGTGACCATTTTACACAAGAATTGACTATAAATTATACTGAAGATTATATGAATGACTGCATTTTACAATGAAGTTGCTGATAATAAATAGGACGATTCATTACGAATCATTATTTAATTATAAATAAACATGTACATTAGTAAGTACATTTATTTAAAAAACAAAAAAATATTATTTCCGCTTTCTTTTACTTGAGGGTCCCTGCTTTTCACCGACATTTACAGCATAGAAAATAGACGTATAGAATTAGTGGGTGTTTTTATTACTACCAACAGTATAAAATAAATGTTTTTTTAATAAAAAATATTTGATACCTTCTGGCATGACTTTTTCTTGACATTTTAGTTCAAGTACCATTTTTTTTTTTTAAATCAAAGACAGCAGAATTTAAGTTAGCCACATAAACTTTTGCACCACTATGCAACGGCAACAAGAATTAAAATGTAATTTAAATGTGAATTTGGTTCAAAATATTTTGTTTATAGAGGAAATTACAATGAAGAGCACATGAAGTTTTGCAAGAGCGAAATGTTTAAATTTATGACCAAATTTGGACAAAAATTGCCAGTTGTATGTAGATATATCGGGACAAAATCATTTAAAATATATTACTTGGCTGCAAATTCTGAGTGGTTACAAAATTGATCCAGACAAATTCTCCAAATTCAGATTTGATACAATGCAAAACATAATGTAGGCATTTTCTCATGATATATTAATCATGATATCTTATGATTACCTATCTTTACATAAGGTTCCTGTTAGGTTTCCTGTAAGGTTTGTGCAGAAATAAATATGAATATACAACAGAATATGCAACACAGCAATTTTCATTATTGCTGTCGAATGTTTGTCTCGTACCTTAAATTTTAGAAAAAGAAATTTCAGAATTTGTTATAATAATACAAAAATAGTTTTATCATTTTAGCTTCCATACCGTTAAGAAAGTATCCTTAAAATTATCAAGAAGAAAGTAAAATCATGCGCCAATGAGATTATGAAACATTTTTGAAAGCATTCGGGCTACTATAATAAAACTTCATAGTTTAATAACGTGAAAAACGGTGTCTAAGTAATAATTTGTGAAACATATAACACGTTTGAAAACAAAATTTCAACCAAAATCGAAAAAATAGCTGAAAATTTTGTAGATCCCTGTATATGAACTATAGATTTATCATATAATTCACAATATGCTAAAATTTAGAACTGTTAGTGAACGCATCGCACAGTTGAAAATTCCTCGTTAGCAATTTCCGGCAATAAGCGGGTATATAGATGTCTTGTGCAGCCCTATATATGATTTATAGAATTTATACACGCTAAATAGTATGCAATTTTTTAAATTTAAAAAGTGTTCCACAGCTGAAAATGCACTTCCATCAATTATTGTTCATACAGAGAAAAATATAACTGATTTATTTTGTGTGCCCCTGTATATGAAAGATCAATGGCACATCATATTCAATAGTAAGCATCTTATAGAGCACCTCGGAGATATATATCAATTTAAATACTTTTAAAAAGGTGTAACATGAACAAAATACACCACAAACAATTTTTCTCCATAGACCGTAATGTAACACAATTCTTTTTAGTGTCCCTGTAAATGATCGATAAATACTAACCATACCATATTCTATAAGAAATCATCTTGTAGTGCACTTCATAGATATGTATATAAATTTCAAAGTGTTTGAAATTATGAAACATTATTGAAAAAAAAAAACACACAAACGGTTTTTCCCCATAGGCCGTAATATAATGAAATACTTTTGAATGACCCTGTAACGAAATTATGACTGCTACATGCAACATTTTATAATACCTAACATTCAATAGTGAATATCAATAACATTTTTCAATTTCATAGCGGTGCGACTATATTGACGCCAAAAATATTTTTTTTATTTTCACACCCATTTTTGCGGCATTGTCACGGCTAAACTATTGATCAGAGAAAAAAACTTTTGGTACGTAAAATGTAGGAAATTTTATTCTCTTTAATTTATGTATTGAAGACTTTTCCGTAAAATGTATAATTTTGAAGTTATTTTGAAAAAACAAAGAAAATCCCGTTTTTTTCCAGTTTTTTGCCAAAAAAACGTGTTTCCCGGGATAAATTTTGTTGGCAAACTTCAGATTCGCATTCAGCGACCCAAAAAACATAAAGGCACCAAATATCAAAACTACACCAAAACTTTCCCCTATTTTCTACCAAATGACTGGACTATAAGGTGCCCGCCTACCTTCGGAAGGAATTTTTTTTTAATATTTGAAAAATTGCCTACTGATGTGGATTATATTATAGAACATAGCTAAGAATTGTGAATAACTGTACATTTTAAAATATTTTTATTTTAAAGCACAAAACATACCGTCATATATTTTGGTTCTTGCGGGTGTTACTTTGATCCATCCCATAAAAAAAAAAATTATTTTTTGTATTGAACAAACAATACAAGATAATTTGGAGTTTTTGCCCTTAAAAATATTTTATATTCTACTATAGGGTATTTGAATAGTTTGGGAGAATTTTAATTTTTGTAGTGGCAACACTGGATGTGTTTGCAAGCAACTGTTTTTGTGTGTAAATTTTAACTCTCCAAACTTTCTATAATGAAACAACCTGGATAAGAGCTACAAATAAGGTAAGTGTCAAAATATTACCTTTAGTAACCTGAAACCCATGTGTGATCATAGTTTTTGCTTTAACTTTTTATTTTGACAGGAAATGTTTACGTTTTCATAAAACTAACATGAAAACCAGTATTTCGGGGCTACTTTGTACCAGGCCTTTTTTGGTCTGAAAATAGCCCCAATTACTTAGAAATGCCTTTTATACAACCAAATATCTTAAAACATGTTTGTAACATTTTTTTTTCAAATGTTACTGCAGCAAAATATTGCATTAATTGTTTTTGTTCCAGTTGCTGAGGATAACATGACGAAAACTGTTTCTCGTTTCTTTAATATTAACAATTGGTTTATTGCGTTTAAATGTTAAGAAAAAAATTTGTTTATCGAGTTTGCAGTGTTAATTTATTAGCAAATGCTATTGCAAGGGGGTTTCAATAAAAATGTAGTCATTTACATATGAAATGTATTAATTTTATGTGAAACTAAGTGAATGGACCACAGAAGCCCACAGCAGGGGCTACTTTGTTCCAAAACTTTAAAAATGTTAAAAAGTAAAAAAATTCCTCTTTAAAACCATACAGTTTGCTTCATTGTTTCATGTTAATTGTTTACAACTCCATATCGACGTTGAAAAATCACATATAATATATTTTAATAATGGAAATGTGAGTGGAACCAGGAAAAAGTGGCCCAAAATAGCCCCTGTTGACGGTACATAAAAATTGCTATAAAATGGCACTTTTGAAAAACATCAAAACTCAAATTTAAATGAATATATTTTTATTCTGTAAAATTTATTATGATTAATGAAACTTTCTTGGGGTACTGACCATTTTCATAATTATAGCTATGTTATTAATAAAAATATAGAAGTTAACGTTTTTGCATACAGAAAACCAAGAAAATATATGACAATTCATAACTTGTATCAACTAAAATATGCAAAAATAACTAACTGTAATCATAATAGAGGCACATTACCTAAATAAACTATTTTAGAGTATTTTTGCAAAATTTCATAACGTTATAAATTATTATTTTTCGAGTTATGATGTTTTGCGATAAAGCAAAGTGTTAAAAAATCTCATTTTGAGAAAAAGCAGAAAATGTAATTAAAAACCAGATTTTACCTATTAAATGAAAAATCTAATTTAAAAAATCGCTGCCGACCCGGCCTACAGGCGGAGGTAGATTTCGAAGTTAAGTATATTAATTGCACCAACAAAAACTAAATCATGATTACATATAAATCCACTTTAACAGTTTTATCCGGTCGCTTTTGACGAATTTGTATTTCATTTTTATGTAATAGCTGGTTTTATCAGAATCATGTTAAGGCGGTATTAAAAAAAATACTTTTCCATGGCCAACAACTCGAAATTTTTTGGCACATTTTCAGATTAATTTTTAATAGAAAAAATACGAAACTTGCTGACGTGATTTTTGAAAAGATTTATAAGCGACCTGTGTTTTTATTTTTCTTTCAATTAATTGAAACTTGATTAATAAACAATTATTTTCTCAGTAGGGCAATATTTTTCGTTTCTAACACAATCGCTTCGGGAAATTCTGTTCATAATGCCCACTTTGACATCATTTTTTGAAATATATTCTGCCTCTATCAAAAAATCGATCATTACGGTACATTATATAGTTTCTGAAGAAGAGAATCTATCAATTGGACGCGTTTGAGAGCAAAAATTAATTTAAAAATGAGTAAGAAAATAAGCAGTTTGGATTTGAATACATTCTTAATAAGATGGTTTTTCTCTTCAACCGCTATGTATTTTTAATTTGTTTTTGCTGTAAGAATTGGTCTATCAAAAAACTTATCTATATAAATGTTGAAGACAATATTAAGAAGATATATGATAAATTCATGGAGATTTTATATCTTGACGGAGTTATAGAAATTTTTCTTCTTCACCCCCCTTTTTTTGTTTTCGTTTTTAATTTTTTTTTTTTTTTTTTTTTTTTTTTTTTTTTTTTTTTTTTTTGCGGCACGAATTGGTCCTATCAAAAACTTGTGAATACAAAATTTGTAAATAATATTAAGGATATGTATAATAAAATTAATTTGATTTGATATCTTGAGAACTGACGAAGTTATGAATTTTTTTCACCCAAAAACCATATTTTTTTCGCCTCTTGAGCCCATTTTTAATTTTATCAAAAATCTGCGATACATAAATTTTCGGCCCTATTTTTAGAAGTAATAAAAACTTTAAACTGATTTGATATGTACAAAAATTAAGAAGTTATGGGGGTTTTTCTGTTTTCACAAAACCCCTCCGTATTTCCACCCCCTTGGTCCGATTTTGCCCATTCACGAACTTGACCGAGATTTTATGCCCCTTGATTTTATGTATCAGTTTGGAAGAGATTTGTGCAGAATTGTGGAAGTTATCGTGTCCAGAATAAAGTGATAGGCACAGGTAGATTTTGAAGTTAAGTACTAATTTCACCAACAAGAAATAAAGATTAGAGATAAACCGAATTTAAGAATTTTATCTGGCCGCTATGACGAGTTTTTTATTTCATATTTCTGTAAAAGCTAGTTTCAGCAGAATCATTAATACGATAATTTTTTTCTTCAACCCTTATTTCTTTATTTTTTTCCCTCTTAGAGTTGGTCATATCAAAAACGTGTCAATATAAAAGTTGTAGATAAGCTATATCGCCGACCGAAACTAATAATGAGCTCGAAGCAGCCAGGAGTCGTTCGGTAGCTTCATCATAAGAATATTGACATGTTTGCTATCCAAATCACAGCTTACAGTGTCAAATATGAGCTTTTGCTGCCACTGGAAACTAGGGTGTCAACGATTTTAATCAGTTGATTTAAATCAGCGATTAAATCGTGATTTTAATCAACTGATTTTTAAAAAAAAATCATTGACTAAAATCATAAATTTTCTAAATGTTTAAAGAGACATAAAGAAAAGTATTAAAATCTAAGATGAAAATAATTTGGATAGGTTCTATAGGATTTTTGACTATTGAATACACAAAAAAGCTTTAAATAGTTGTTTCTAAGCTTAATTCCTGACTGTTGTAAAAAGTTTAAGTACATTAAGTTTGCAAAAAGGATTGTTTTTATCTAACATAACATAAAAAGGATTTCATTTTTAGATGATATTTAAATCTAATATAACTTGCAATGTCATAATTTCATTTTAGTAATCAAATTATTCATTCTTTTGTATAAAATTTGCATAGCAAGTATAATAAATTTCTGTAAGTAAAAGAATAAATTAATCAGAATCTTATTTTCTCATATCACTTTTGCAATAATAAATTTATAGTACATACTGGAGTAGGACTGGCCGATGTAGAAATTTCTTAAATCGATTTATCATCCATCCAACATCGCGATTTAGTGCTAAATCGCGATTTAACACCGATTTTACATTTTAGAATATGGAAGCCTATTTTTTAATTTTTAGTAACAAAATACGATCTGTATGTGTATATGAGTATATATGAGTATATTATGAGTATATATATTTATATAGATACACACACACATATATATGTGTATATATATATATATATATATATATATATATATATATATATATAGTTTTTTACGGATGGTGGTTTTGGGTTCTAGGGGTCATGATCGGTGTAGATCTGCAAACATTTTTCAGAAATTCCAACATAGGAACGACGCCAATAGGTAGTATTTCATACGAAATCTACCTAAAAAGCTCCTGATTTATAAAGTTCACCATCCAAGTTATTTACATTAGTTATTCTTTTTTTCTTGATAGTTTTTTTTATTTTTTCTTTGTTTATGTGCAAATATTTACGGAAACTTCTGACGCGGAGGACTAATTTTAGTTTTAAAGACTTGCCACTGACTAATATTAAAATGCCTGTAACTCAAGTTCTAAGCAAGGTAGAAACAAAATTCAAACTGATTTAGAAAGCTAAAATGTCAAGTATTTAATATTTAATCAAATATAGGAAATATGATTTTTGACCTACGGTTCTCGACTATCCAATGCAAAAAAAAAAAAAAAAAAAAAAAAAAAATGTCGAAATGCAAACGAGATATTAGAAAAATCCCTCCCCATAGGATTAGCATTAACTCGCGAGTGCCTTCGCCGGCAGGGACAAGAGCCATAATACGTTTCCGACTTCAAAGATATCGTCGGTACTATGTCAAACTATCCAATGTGAAAATAGCCACTTTTCATGAGAGCAAAAAATATCTGTTTTAATTAATTCAAAATCAGCACCAGGTGGAAATAGACGTTTGTTATATTTTCCCTGAATAGTTTTATGACCTATTTCAACATGCTATCAAGATAAATCATTTATATATATACTTACTTAATAAAAATATTTGTAAGTAGAAAGAAAAAAAAATGTTACCATAATTAAAATTTTAAAAAGTTATCATAATTGAAATTAAAAAATAAAATAAAAAAGTCTTTCCAAATGTAAAAAAATATAAAAATTTAGTTTTAAAAATATTAAATTAATTTTTAAAATTAAAAAGTCTTCAAAAATGTTTTTAAAAAGTTCAATTAGATTTCAAAAATAAGTATTCAATCATATCAATAAATCAATCATATGAATCAACCAAAAAAGCAAGATTTCAAATACAAGTAATCAATCAATCGTATCAATTCAAATTCAAGTCAATTCAGGTATTACAAGTTAGTAGAAAAAATTACAATTTATCAAAAGTGAGTTTGCGTATCTATCTGTATATATGACTTTAAAACTTCCACTATGTTTTAGTTTAGTATATATGTATGTATGTAACTTTCACTGTGCTTTAACTAAATAATTATAAATCTTCTTTATGCTATTATCCTACCCTGATTATATTCTATAGTTATACACTTCGAAACGGTAAAAGCAATATATTAAAAAATTCAATTTAAAAAATCAAAAAACCCGACTGCGTAAAAAGCGAACTAATTAATTATTTCTCATTAATGTGAAACTATTTTTGTTATATTATATACCTATTTTTTTTTTATTTACTTGTATTGATGACTTTTAAGTTGCGTTTAATTGTTAGTTCCTATCTATAAACACTGCTTTGATGAGGCCTATAGATGTCTATGATGGTTAGAGTTGCAGTAAAGCTAGAGATCCTACCTACACAACTTTCAGGTTGTGTAATATTTAAACGGAGCTTCTGACTGTAAAATAGTAAAAGAAACATCGTCTTCATTTTGAAAGCCCTATTCAATGATATGCCACTCAATATGGTGCGTGAAAAAATTATTTCGTCTCTACCGCCATTTTGTATATTACGGCCGCCATTTTGAATTTATAAAAACAAAACCTATCCTATAACCATCGGACGATTAAGACGAATTGATAGAGACCTCATTCATTAAATTCCATCCAGCCGTTGGGATGTTTCGAGGGTATAAGGAAATCCACATACCCAGATACGCGTGAAACACATAACCCTTCTTTTCAGTCGGGTAATATGTTCTTCAGTTAAAAAAATTAATGAGTGAAATTTAACAAAAAACTATGCAGCTAATTCCGGGTATCACATCAACATGCTTATTTAATTTAAAGCTGATCGGATTTTTTTTTTTTTGCGGCAGTTATCGCGGAACAGATAGACTAACAAACAGACAAACAAATAGAAACCAAAAACTTTTCGTGTCTCCACAGTAAGCATTCACTGACGTTTCGGCAAATATACTTGTGAATGTTTAATAATCTGTAAATATGTGGGTCAATAGACTATTACTTCCCCCCTTTTTGACCTTTCCACGTTCCATAGTTTACGAGTAAAATGGCTATGACAGACAGACACAGGAGTGATCTTATAATGGCTCCGTTTTCACTTTTTAAGAAAGGAACCCTAAAAAGTACGTTTAGAGATAATTTGAAATATATATATATATTACTATGTATTTATGTACTCGTAACTATATGTAATATTTGAAATCAAATACAGGATGATTTTTTTTTTAAGTTGTGAAAGTAAAACCCAATAGCAAAAGAACCACTGATCCAAATGGCCTGAAATCCCAAAGCAATGAGAATTTTTAAGGCGTGGATAAAAAAAACAACTTAAAATCGCATCTACAGATGGCGCTGTATATGCAATAAAGTCGGGAGACGAGCTTGTGCACGACACACGCACAGTGACGATGGAAACGTGAAGCACGCACACCTCTTGTTCATTATTCTACAGATATGCTCGCAATGACTGTGCCATTAACCGACCGTGCGTTGTTAGTGAAACTGTATTATTAGAATAATGACAGCGCAGCAACTGCTCTTAGGAGATTTAGAACACTTAATTTAAGAAAAGGTCCAATGGCAACAGAAGGCTGGTTTTTAAAATTGAGCAAACTGGTTCACTGAGAGCATTAACACATGCATTTGTGAAGTGCAATAAAATTTATTTTATGCAGAATATGGTGTGCAAATCATTTATTATTTATTTACAGAGTCACTCAAAAGAATGCGGTTACACAAGTGTTTACTGGAAGAAAATGTTTTATTAATGTTACATACACTATTTCAAACAAAGTTAAGTTGTCACAAAAAGTTACAATAGTTAACAAAGTCACAATATACTACAGAAAACATGTGTTAGTATACTTCATAACAGCATATCAATTTCATTATGTTTGAAATAAAGCAATATACCGGGTGTCCCAAAAATGACTCATGGATTTTAAAATTCAATAACTTGCATACGGTAACAGACATTTAAAAAATTCTTGCAGGAGGGTTATGTATGATGTCAGGAGTCTTTTTACTGTGATTCTTGATTTTAGTTCGAATTTCAAACAATAGATGGCGCTCAGAGCAATAGGTGCTCAGTCCAGACCCGATTTTTGATACATCGGGATCCATTCAATACATTTTAATCTCCTTTTCTCGCATGGAAGAAGAGAGAGGCCGAAAAATCGAGCCTGGATTTAGCGGTTATTGCTTGCAGCGCCATCTATCGATGATATTTGTAAATAAAACTTAGAATCACAGCATAAGAACTCCTGACATCTTACTTAACACTCCTGCAAAAAAATTTTTAAATATCTGTCACCGTTTGCAAGTTATTGAATTTTAAATTCCATCAGCCATTTTTGGGACACCCGGTAGTTAAAATACACTGAAACATTTGTTTCCCATTGAGCGCAATATAAGTGATTATTTTGATAGTCCCTATAGACGACCTATAAATGCTATACACACCATTTTCAACAAAAAATGTATCATAGTAAATGACAAAACCATGTAAAATTCCATAGCAATCCGAGTATAATTAGGAGAGTTAGAAAACGGTGAGACAACAAACAAACAAGCGAACCTAAGTCAAGCAATTTTTAATTGCGTCGAAAAGTTTAAATAAAAAAAGCAATTTAACAAATTACAACGATCATTTGGAAAATTATTTTTTCGAAGATTAAAATTTAAGACATAAAAAATCGCGCGGAGTTGATCATACATTATGTACGCCATGAATTAAACATTAATAGTGTTATTACACGTAAAAATTCCAAGCGACAAAAATCGCCTGCAACTCGTACGTATTATCCACCACAAACTTATGTATTATCCATGCATTTCATTGGCTGTTCGGGAAAAGGCTTTTCCATCATCAGATTTCCAAGAAATCTGACGACTCATTTTAAAGTAAATTTCATTCTTAATCTTCTAAACATCCCACAATATTACTTTTTACACCGTCGTATAGAGAAAAAATTTACTTTTAAATGCAATTTATTTGAAAGCTGTATCTCAATTTGTTTCTGAGTTATTAATTTTTTTGTAGTTTTTATTACTTTTTTGTCATAGTGGCAGCAGAAGGTATCCATCTCTGTTAAAAGTAAAGGGAAATACAGATTACTGTATAGACCAATCAGAAAACGAATAAAATGCGGATTAAACCAATAAAAACCTTCAGATATGCTTTTGATTTCCCATCCTGACGAGAACAATAACCATTTTTCCAAATGGTTAAAACAGTGCTGTTACCATTTAATCAGTCTCCACTTCCGGAATAACATTTGAAATTATTTTATTAATCCCTTAACTGTTTTACCCGAGTGCCGCTCGGGCAAAAAAAATATTTGCTATCTTCGATACTAAAAGCTTTTGGACACCACTTAATTTTAACTGTAATCTTTGGTTTGCTAAATGGCGTACCTTTTTTGATTGTACAAAGCCAAATATTTTAGTAAACAAGCAAAAATAAAATTTAAAAATTCAAAAATCCCAACTGCAAGCGAACTAATTAATTATTTCTCATCAAAGTGAAGCTATTTTTTACATTACTTACCTATTTTTTTTTATTTACTTGTATTGATGACTTTTAAGTTGTATTTAATTGTTAGTTTCTATCTTTAAACACTGTTTTGATGAGGCTTATAGATAGATGTCCATGAAAATTAGAGTTGCAGTAAAGCTAGAGATCCTACCTACACAACTTCCAGGTTGTGTAATATTTAAAAGGAGCCTCTGACTCTAAAATAGTCAGTGAAACATCGTCTTCATCTTGGAAGACCTAGCCAATGATATGCCACTCAATAGGGTGCGTAAAATTTTTTTTTTCGTCCCTACCGCCATTTTGAATTTATAAAAACTAAACCTAGCCTATAACCATCGGACAATTAAGACGAACCGATAGAGACCTCATTCGTTAAAATCCATCCAGCCGTTGGGATGCTTCCAGGGTATAAAGAAATCCACATACCCAGATACGCGTGAAACACATAATCCTTCTTGGCAGTCGGGTAAAAAAAGTGACGCCGGGTCCTTATTAGCTCCTGGTATGGTATGCTATTTCTTTCTCCCAGCTTATTTTCTGTTGTCTCCAAAAAATAATGTTACCTTACAGAAGCCTGCCGTAAAACAAGGCAGTACGATTACATAGTCTATAGCAATTTCTTAAACTTGTAAGCATCGCACATTTTCAATTTTTATACCGTCGTAGTGTAAGAAAAAAGTATTTTTAAATGCAATTTTTTTGAAAACTTCATCTTCATTTAATTTTGAAATACAAATTCTTTCGTAGTTTTGGAGCCATTTGCTTAATATTGGCAACGGAACTACTCCATTTCTGTAGAAAGTAAAGGAAAAATAGTTGTAAAATATTAATTATATATTTTTGTTGCCATTTTTTCATAACAACCGAAAGAAAACGTGATTAAAATACGTGTTATTTTGAAAAAACGTAAACGAATGATTTCTGTTAAAACATGGAGCTATTAAAACTATATTTAATTTTAAGTATCTATATCAATGTTACAAACAAATGAAGACCTATGAATCATTAGACAGCCGTTTTTTTTTTCGAATTTCTTTAATGACGGCATCTTTTTGCTGCATTTGTGTATTATTTCGCGATGGTGACGTCCTATGCATATCTTACTGCAGATGTTTAAGAGTGGATCGTAAATGTGGAATTCTTAAGCGGATGCGAATATGATGTCATTTTACATAAAATAAAAGCCTGTGCTGTAAGTCTTAAAATTGAAATATGTTTTGTACTATTTATATATACATATATTTTTTTTTCATCGGGGGCGACATTTAATTCTGAAAAAGCAGAATTCCTGTTTTCTAGTTTTTAATTTATTGTGTCAAAAAGAAAAAGAAAGAAACACTTAAGGAGTTAAAGACCCTATAACGAATTATGCCTTACATCCGAATTTTCTTTAAAAGGAAAGGTTACAACTTGTTTTATAGGGAATTAAATGAATCGACTATTACTATTCAAAAATAGTGGTAGAAAGTAACCCATCGGTTTCAACGATTAGATAAGGTCATGCTTACTATTCAGAAATAGGGATAAGAAACTTCTTGTGCTTCCCCGCGTCTTTGTTCGAAGGTTGTTTCTTTCTTTTCTTATATTTTATAAAATTTACACAACGTCTAAAAATAAGCTTTTTCTTTATTAATTGCCTGTATATTCAATAATAAAATTATTAAAGAAAATTCCGAATGTTTTACATTGAATAAGTAAATACCAAAATTTTTACAATCCAATCTATCGAGTACTACGCATTCGCTATTTTGAAACAACAAACCTTGGGAAAGTACAAAATTTTTAAAAGTCAAACTAACCAATACGATACATTCGCTACTTTGAAACAACGAAACTGAGAAAAGTACAAATTTTTTAAATGTCAAACTATTCAATGCGACGCATTCGCTACTTTGAAACAACAAATGCTGAGAAAATGTAGAAAAAACCATAGCATTTCAAAGTATCCAGTGTGATTTTTTTGGTGAATAAAATTATGATATATATAGTCATTAAAAAAACATTATCGATCACACACATATATATATATATATTAATCTAATGCTTTTATACAATAAAAAGAAGATATTATTAAACTATAACATAATGAAAGTCATGTACATGTACAGGCAGGTAAACTCACTTTTGCAAACTTAATTGTGAAGTTTTCTTGAATATTTTTTTAATTTTGATAACTCAATTTTTTAACTTTTTTCAAAGTTTTAATTTTTTAATTTTGTAAACTTTTTAATTTCTTTTGTTTCAAATTTGATAACTTAATTTTTTTTTCAAAGTTTTAATTTTTAAATTTTATAAAGTTTTTTCTTCAAAGTTTTAATTTTTTAATTTTATAAAGTTTTTTCTTCAAAGTTTTAATTTTTTAATTTTATAAAGTTTTTTTAAACTTTTTAATTTTAAAAAGTATAAATTATAGTATTAAGATCATTAGTTTAATATTTTAAACTTATGTTATATTTTTTAACTAGCAGGCTACAACCGCTTCGCTGGTCCATTTTCCAAATGATCCTTGATCAAACAAAATTATGAATTCGACCTTGTATTTTAAATTAATATGGACCTTCACCGGGAAAATCTTTCCGCATTTGCTGAATACTATGCGAAAGCTATTTAGCTATTATATTATCTTATGGGTTAGGCAAAATTCGGGTTATTCAGAAGAAACTCTTTTTACAGTATATATTTAAAGTAGAGGTTGGGAAGAAAATACGGCCGTTATGATAATCAAAAATGTTAAAATGTTCTCTAGTCACCGCACTACTAAAATGAGAGATAATTACAATGATTGCAGAGAGTGACCACTGAACATTAATTATGTTCGGATTATTCAATTTCGTTTGATAGTTCTTGAACTCCGGGCTTCTCAGCTTGCTGCTATGCACTGTAAAAAAAATTCCGCAACGTTCCTGGGAAAAAATGGGCAGCTGAGTTGCCCATTATTTCCAAGAAACATTTCTTGAAAATGACTGGAACTTTACTGTATATATTAAAAACTTTCTACAGAAATGCCAGTATGTTTCCTGCGAAATACCAGGAATATTTCTGTTGACAGAAAAACATTACTGACATTTCACAGCATGCGGGATCCGCAGACGATTTTTACATTTCCAGTTGACAATTTTCGCTTTATTATCATTATTTGTTAGAATGAAAAAATATTTTGAAATTGACATCAAAATTATTATTTATAATTTACACGAAAAAATAAATTTTCAGTTAAAATTCAGTAAAGTAAATATATATATGATATATTGTTTCTGAACTTTGCTTAAAATATAAAAATATATAAATGTAAATAATAATTAGAAAAAATAATCTAGACATAAAATATTTTAGATTTTCGTTAGTAATTATGTTAGTTTACAAGTTAGATAAAATACATATAAATTTTCATGAAAAAAAAAAAAAAAAAAAAAAAACCTAAACGTAATTGTATATTTTTTCCGAAAAAAAAAAAAAATTCAAATTTGCAGCAATTCAAAGTGTCAAATATATATCAAATTTAAATCAAATTGTAATAAAGTGTTAAAATATAAAATTAATTAAAAAAGAAAAAAAGAAGTCAAGAGGTAGCATCGAACTCGAGCCGTACGGGTGGCGTGCGAGCTTTCTGCGTCCACACCACGAAAGACACGTTGAGAGCTGCAAACTAATGGGTATTTGAAACGTATGCTAAACCTCGGCATCTAATTTCTGAAAATCTAAGTCCCATTTGAAGAAATCCTTTCACAAGAATAATTAGAGATAAGAACTCTAAAACATAATAAATTAATCAAAATCGGTGAGAATCATGTTTGATGGTTTCCTGGTTAATGGAGATCCAAATAATAGGTGTATTTTTTTAACACGGTCTGCTCCTTAAACATTCCACAGACAAGTATACGAGAGATAATCTCTTAGCGATGTCACGGAGGTATTGTATTTTCATCTGAATTGTCTTGACAATAGAGACGTAAAGGATTATGTCGTCTATTCATTTATTTGCATTCCATATTGATTTTTTTTACATTCATTTAAGGAATTCTTTTTCGACACTCGCGCGCGAGCAACGGATTATAGCAAAAAAAAAAAAAAATAAATAAATGGCGGCCGCAGCGTTTTGCTGTTTCCAATTTTTGTTCAGGAACGTTTCAGATAAGAAAACCAGAATTTCACAGAAAAGAGCTAAATTATTCTGAAAACCTGAGAAAAGGCGAAACGTTCCTGGATTCTACATGGAACGTTACCATTTTTTTTTACAGTGTGTGTGGTTCTGGTAGCTTAAATACAATTTCTCTCTACGTTGCATTATATTTTGTAATATACGTCTTCTAGCAGGTCTACTGCAGTTTCCTATCTTCGGATTACAGCAGAGTAAATACGGTAAAAAAATGTAATAAATTATTTACACACAAAAAGTCTTTAACTTTCATTAAAAGAAATGTGAATCACATAAAAGTGGATTTTTAAAAATGAAGTGTTTGAATAAAATTAAAATAATGTCATTTACATTACCATTTCCTTTACGTATATATATATATATATACCACTTGCAATTATGTAACTGTTAACCTGAAAAAAAAATTCTCGATAATTGATTATGATAGAAAAAAAGTCCTTCCGGCCAGTGCCGGGAGGAAGAGGTAGCTTTCATATTCCTTATTTTAAAAAAGCCAACTTATATCATTCAAACACACGAAGCTCAATATAGTGGAAACTGAATATAGGAGATTCAATACTAATTTTTATCAATATAATGAATGAGAATTTCGCGAAATTAGTCAGCTTTATCCAAGCTGCTTTTCTTTAATGTAACTCATATTTGGCTGCCAAATTCGGCGATTTCTTAAAGTGGCTACCATTTTAAGACAACATGGTGGATGAGGCTAACCAGTGAACTTGGTCGAGACCTTAGTAATTGCTGTTCACATGCTCACTCATATCGGAATCGGTTGATATACACGAGTGCTGTCGCATGCAAAAAATCAGATTTTTCAAAATGTCACCCACAATAGAAATTGAAGCTGCTATATCTGAGCCATTTTTTAAGGTAAAGACAAACAAAAAATGCTCCTGAATCCTTATATCAAGGTCAAATACTTAAGAAAGAAACCTTTTTCAATTTCTAATTTTTTTGCACCTCACTTTAAATATATATATATTTTTTAATTTAATGGCCGCCATTTTGAAACAAGATGGCTGATGAATCTGGCCAGCGAACTTGGTCGAGGTATTGATGTATACTATCCACATGCCTTCTTACATCGAAATAGGCGAATACGTGTGTTATCGCGTGACAAATACAAGATCGTTTCAAAATGTTAGCCATGCTAGAAATTTAAAGTGCTATAATTCAATCATTTTTTAAGATATAAACGAAAGAACAAACTTTCAGAAATAAAAACTGCTCCGGAATCTTTGTATCAAGGCCAAACACATAAAAAAATCTTTTTCATTTTCCAATTTTTTAATACCTCGTTTAAAATTTAAAATTTAATTTTTTTAAATGGCAACCCTTTTTGTTCAGTGCTAAACTGATTAAGAATCAAATATAAGATTTTAGTTATTCTGTTTGTTGACAGATGGCAGCACTATGCATTCTGTGCTGTTGTGAA
This sequence comes from Maratus speciosus, assembly GCA_963932465.1. Classification (NCBI taxonomy): domain Eukaryota; kingdom Metazoa; phylum Arthropoda; class Arachnida; order Araneae; family Salticidae; genus Maratus; species Maratus speciosus. The sequence continues at coordinate 35,141 of CAWVRF010000675.1, forward strand.
ATCTTAATTATGACATCATCAGTGAGTTGATGTTTGGTTTTCCTGAGAGTGTGGTATGGAGAATGTTGCTCCTGCTGCATTATTGTCTTTCTTTATTCTATTTAATTATCTGCACCCAGTTTAGGCAGGGGATATATTTTTATAATGTAATTTAAGGCTTTCATGTGATGAAAGCATACTAATTAGAGTGTTAATTTTAACTAGAGAAATTTGATTCTGAAACCAGAACTGTATGTTTCATTGTGTGTTAAGTTTTCGTGAATGTCAAGATTTGTTTTTGTGTTGTGAAATAAAAATAAGAAAATTTCAAGGATTTCTTTCTTCAAATTCTCTACATAAAGAAGAATTGGAGGCACTTAGGCGTGATATGTGAGTACTTGCTTTGTTTTGAAATTGTTCTTTGATGCTAAAGCTTAATTTTTTCTACTGAAGTTGCATTTAGCAAGATATTATTTTAGAATATGAGAACAATTTAGTATCTTCTTTATTCAATTGATAAAATAAGAAAAATAGTATTCTACAATATTATGTTTTGATAGCTCTTGAAAAAGAAAATTGTTCTCAAGATTATTATGATTTATTTACTTGTTGTTCTCAAGAACATTATGATTTATTTGCTTGAAATATTTGAATACTTAATTATTATGGTGAATTATTATTTTACATTGAAGAATTTTGAAGATTTTTTAATTTTATGCACATTTGAGAACAGAAAATTCTATTGTTTGTATGAAAGAATAATTATGAACATTTTATAGTAGTTCTGTTTTTGACTTTGATTTGTTCTGTTTTTGAATTTAATTCAGTTACTTCTGTTTTTGAACTTAATTTGATTAGTTTTGTTTTGAAGCCATTCTGATTACTTTTGATTTTGAAGTAATTTTGATTAGTTTTGTTTTCAAGTTATCTGATTAATTTTATTTTGGAAATTATTCTGCTTATAAGTTATTGTGTAAAATGGAGGATTATGAGAAAAAATCTGCTCAAATTAAAATTGAGAGAGGTAGGGTGAAAGGCTCTGTAACTAGATTAGAGAATTGTTTTGATAATGTGAATACTAAGAATGAAATTTTGATTAGATTACAAAGATTAGATGATTTACTTAAAGAGTTCTTAAGATTAGATTCTTGTTTAAATGATGATGATTCTGAATTAGCAGAATTTGAAGACAGGTATTTTCAGTTAAAAACTAAATATCAAAACAAACTAGATTCTTTGAATCCTTCAGAAGTTGTTAATGTTGCAACACACAATTCTGTGCAAGGTTCTTCTGTTACTATTCCTAATCAATGTAATATTAGACTACCAAAATTGAATATTCCAGTATTTTCTGGAAAATTTTCAGAATGGACAAATTTTAAGGATATGTTTGTTTCCACTGTCCATTCACAAGTAGGTTTAAGTAACATTCAGAAATTCCAGTATCTTAAAGGGTTACTTTCTGAAGAACCAGCTACATTAATTAAGCATATTCCCCTTTCTAATGAATCTTATCAAGAAGCTTGGGAAAAGTTGTTAAATCGATATGATAAAAAGAAACAAATTGTTAACTCTTTGATTAAATTATTTTTAGAACAAAAATTAGTTCTGCATCCTAATAGCATAAATATAAGGAATTTGTTGAATACTAGTGATGAAGTTATTAGGGGTTTGAAAGCTGTTGGTGATGAAGCTACAAATAGAGACCCATGGTTAATATATTTGTTATTTCAAAAACTTGATCCGGAAAGTCGAAGACTTTGGTCCATTGAAAGTACAGAAAATGAATTTCCCACTTTGAAAGAATTTTTTGATTTCTTAAGTGTAAGATGTTCTTCTTTAGAGCTCATCTCTAACAGTGGAAGTGATGTGAAACATTCCAAAAGTTCAAATTTTGTTGGTTCCAAGTACAGTTCTAATGATAAGCAATCAAAGGTGTGCTTAAAGTGTCAAGGAATACATCCGCTCTATAAATTTATTAAATTTAAATCCATGGATGTTGTTGCTCGAAAGAACTTTATTAAGCGTAATAACTGTTGTTTTTTATGTTTAAACTCTCATAAAGTTAAGGAATGTCCAAATTCTCATTTGAAATGCTTTAAATGTGAAAGTAAACATAATACACTCTTACATGAAGAGAATAAAAGTAATAATGCTTGCACTGCTAAGTTTGAAAATAAAGTTTTTCCAAATTCATCTGAGAATAAAAACCACCATTCAAATAAAGAATTTGTACAGGAGTCAACATCTCACGAATTACAAATTAATTCCAGTGCTTCTTTCAATAATTCTAAATGTGTTTCTTTCCTACCTACTGCTAAAGTTCTCTTATATAATAATGAAAATAAACCTCACTCTTTTAGAGCTTTACTCGATTCTGGTTCGGAATGTTCTTTTGTTAGTGAAAATGTCGTAAGAACTTTAGGGTTAAAAAGAAAGAATGACAGAATTCGATTAAATGGAATTGCTGGAGTATTGGCTGGACAAACTCGTGGTTCAGTAACTCTTACAGTAGGTTCAAAGCTTTCTACCGAGTCCTTAAAGGTTCAGGCATACATCCTGCCTAAAGTGACATCTCAATTACCTGCAGAATTACTTGATACGAAAAATATAGAGTATCTTAAAAATATTACGTTAGCAGATGAAGATTTCATGAAACCACAAGAATGTGATATTATTTTGGGATCTGACTGTTTCTTTACTATTTTAAGATATGGTAGAATTGTTAGTACCGAGAATGAGCCAATTGCCCAAAACACTATGTTTGGTTGGGTGGTAGCCGGAAAATTGGAACCTAAATGTAAATATTCTTCTAGTATTCAATCTCATTTTCTTAGTGTTGAAAACGAATCCAATGTTGATCTATTATTACAAAAATTTTGGCAAGCAGAAGAAATAGATGTTAATAAACCCCATTTGTCTGAGGAAGAAGGATTTTGTGAACAACATTTTTGTTCAACTTACAAGGTAACACCAGAAGGTAGATTTGAAGTTAAATTGCCAGTTTATAAAAATGTGATGTCATTAGGCGATTCTAAATCCATGGCAGTGTCACGTTTGTTTTCTATGGAGAGAAAATTTCAATTTGATAAAAATTTTGAAAATGAGTATAGAAATTTTATGAAGCAATATGAAGACCTTGGTCATATGACACTTATCGACAAAAACTCAAATCCTGCAAGCAACAAATTATATTATCTTCCGCATCATTCTGTTATAAAAAGCGACTCTATTCAAACAAAGTTACGTGTGGTGTTTGATGGTTCATGCAAACCTCCTAATGCTAATTCGTTAAATTCTGTTTTAGCAGTTGGACAAATCCCACAACCAAATCTTTTCACCATTTTGATAAGATTTAGAGCAAATCCTATTGCTTTTACTGCTGATATTCAGCAGATGTATAGACAAGTTTTGATTGCTCCAGAAGATCAAGATTTACAGCATATTGTTTGGCGTGACTCAGCATACTCAGCTATAAAGGAATACAGGCTACGAACTATTACATATGGTACATCATCAGCTCCATTTTTAGCTACTCGTTGCCTATTTCAAATTGGAAAGGATATTGAAAAGAATGATCCTGTAACAGCTTCAATAATTAAAGATAGTTTCTATGTTGATGATTGTATGTCCGGTGCAATCTCAAGCGAAGAAGCTATTAAAATGGTTGAGAAACTTTCACTGGCTTTAGAAAATAGAGGTTTTCATTTACGGAAGTGGAGATCTAATTCTTCCGATGTAGTTGATCTAGTGAATCATTTATCTTCAAATTCTCTTGAGTCAACAAATTTAGAAATTCATCCTGATGACTGTTCCAAAGCCTTAGGGCTTATTTGGGATTCTTCAAATGATGTTTTTGTCTTTAAAGTTAATTTACAATTTGATGATAACATAACTAAAAGAAAATTTCTTTCACAATCTGCCAAATTATTTGATCCATTAGGATTTTTGGCTCCATGTACTGTCTCTATAAAAATGTTTTACCAGCAATTGTGGTTGATGAAGTTAGACTGGGATACTGCTCTTCCTGAAAATTTCCAAGCAAATTGGAAGAAATTCCAAGAGGAATTTGAACAAGTTTGCTCTATTAGAATTCCCCGATGGATCCAAGTTTCCAGTAAAGAGCTCATTTTACATGGATTTAGCGATGCATCAGAATCAGCATATGCTGCCATCATATATGTGGTTCAACCTGGTGAAGTGAAGTCAAAGGTGACCATTTTAGTTGCTAAAAGCAAGGTAGCACCCCTTAAATCAGTTTCCATTCCAAGGCTGGAGCTCAATGGTGCTTTACTACTTTCCAGACTATATTCTGCATTAGTGACTATTTTGAATACCTTCATTATTAAGTTTTATGCCTGGACCGACTCTCAAGTAGTTCTATCATGGCTGTCATCTCATTCTAGGTGTTGGAAACCTTATGTGGCCAATAGAACCTCAGAAATTCTAGACTCTGTTCCATCTGACTGTTGGAGGTATGTTCCAGGCAAGGAAAATCCAGCTGACATTGCTTCTAGAGGTTTATCTCCTAAGGATCTTCCTGATTGTTCCCTTTGGTGGGAGGGCCCAAAGTGGCTTTCTTTAAGTCAAGAACATTGGCCTGAACAACCTCAAATAAAAACTAATTTAGACACTGTAAATAAAGAGAAAAAGAACTCTAAATTTTGCTTTCCAGTAACTGTGAATAATTCTTTGATTGATTTATTTTTTGAAAAATATTCTTCTTTTACTAAAATTGTTGATGTTTTAGCTTTTTGTATTAGGTTTGTGAGAAATTGCAAACAGAAAGTTGGCAAAATGAACACCAGTCCTTTGAGTAAAGGTAAATTTCTTCCTTTATCGACAAACGAAAGAAGACATTCAGGTAATTTGATTATTTCTTATATTCAACAGCTATATTTCACAGATGAAAGTAGTTGTATTAGATCAGACAGACCAGTTTCTAAAAAAAGTTCTCTTTTTTCACTTTGTCCTTTTATTGATAGTGATGGCTTACTTAGGGTGGGAGGTAGGCTGAGAAATTCACCCCTCCAGTACAATGCAAAACATCCTGTCATTTTGCCAACTCAACATAAATTAAGTGTGTTAATTGTTAAATATTTTCATGTTATGCATTTTCATGCAGGGTTAAATTTGTTAATGGGCAGAGCTGCCAAGTCTCCGGCTTTTTGAATACCAGTACTTTAATACAGAAAATTTCGTTTTATTTAATTGGAACATTTGAGCGATTTAAAAGAACCAAATTTTCTCTAAGATAATAGTGGTGTGCAAAAAGCCGGAGACTTGGCACCTCTGTTAATGGGTATCATTAGACAGAGTTATTGGATTGTACGTGCCAAGAATATAATTAAAAATTGTATTCATAAATGTGTTACCTGCTGTAGATATAGAGCAGCTTCTTCCAAACAGTTAATGGGAGATCTTCCTCTTAACAGAGTCACTCCTAACAGGCCATTTTCTGCATGTGGAATCGATTATGCAGGGCCTATTAATATTTTGAAATATCGAGGTAGAGGAGCGAAAACTACTAAATGCTATATTGTTCTATTTGTTTGTTTTGCAACTAAAGCTCTACATTTAGAGTTGGTGAGTGATTTAACCTCCGAGGCATTTATTGCTTCATTAAACAGATTTTGCTCTCGAAGAGGAGCTCCTCAACATGTGTATAGTGATAATGCCACAACATTTGTAGGTGCTAAAAGGCAACTCTCAGATTTATATAAATTTATTTGTTCAATTGAAAGAAATGAAAAAATTTGTTATTTTTTGTCTCAAAGAAACATTGAGTGGCATATGATTCCTCCAGTGAGTCCGCATTTTGGTGGACTGTGGGAAGCCGCTGTTCGTTCTGTAAAATTTCATATCAAACGTGTAATTGGAAATACTAATTTAACTTTTGAGGAACTTTATACATTTTTAACTCAAATTGAAGCCATCTTGAATTCTAGACCATTAGTGGCAATTGATAGTGATAACAATTCAGAAGGTATAAATATATTGACTCCATCTCATTTTTTAACTGGTGATGTCATAACTTCCCCAGCTGAACCTTTAAATGAGGAAAATTTGTCTTTACGATCTCGTTGGGATATTGTACAAAAATTGAAATTATGTTTTTGGAAAAGGTGGAGTATTGATTATTTGAGTACTCTGCAAAATAGAAAAAAATGGAGAGTATATACTGAAAATTTTAAAGTAAATGATGTAGTAATTTTGAAAGAGGATAATGTTCCTCCTTCTGTTTGGCCATTAGGCAAAATTATTGAAATTCAACCAGGTAAGGATGGTATAGTCCGTGTAGTAACTGTTAAAACCGCTAGGGGTATTTTTAAAAGACCTATTGTAAAACTTTGTTTACTTCCTTTGCATCAAGAATAGCTTCTTGATGGGTGGGAGTATGTTCAGTGCTAAACTGATTAAGAATCAAATATAAGATTTTAGTTATTCTGTTTGTTGACAGATGGCAGCACTATGCATTCTGTGCTGTTGTGAAATCTTAATTATGACATCATCAGTGAGTTGATGTTTGGTTTTCCTGAGAGTGTGGTATGGAGAATGTTGCTCCTGCTGCATTATTGTCTTTCTTTATTCTATTTAATTATCTGCACCCAGTTTAGGCAGGGGATATATTTTTATAATGTAATTTAAGGCTTTCATGTGATGAAAGCATACTAATTAGAGTGTTAATTTTAACTAGAGAAATTTGATTCTGAAACCAGAACTGTATGTTTCATTGTGTGTTAAGTTTTCGTGAATGTCAAGATTTGTTTTTGTGTTGTGAAATAAAAATAAGAAAATTTCAAGGATTTCTTTCTTCAAATTCTCTACACTTTTGAAACAAGATAGCGAATGAAGCTGGCCAACGAACTCGGTTGAGACATTAGTATGTACTATGTACAGACCAAGTTACATCCAAATCAGTTCACAAATATGCCTGTTATCGCATGACAAAAATCAGGTCGTTTTAAAGTGTCAGCCACAATAGAAATTCAAAATGCTATTACTCAGCCATTTTTTTAGATATAGACGAAACAAAAACTGTTCCGGAATCTTTGTATTATGGTCAAACACATACGAAAAATATCTTTTTCATTTTCCAATTTTTTGGTATCTCATTTTAATTTTTTTATTTTTTAAATTTTTTTAAATGGCCGCCATTTTGAAACAAGATGGCGGATGAAGCTGGCCAACGAACTCCGTCGAGATATTTGTATGTATACTATGTACACACCAGGGTACATCCAAATCGGTTCATAAATACGCCTGTTATTACGTGACAAATATCAGGACGTTTCAAAATGTCAGCCACGCTAGAAATTCAAAATGCTATAACTCAGCCATTTCTTAAGATATAGACGAAACAAAAACTGCTCTCGAATCTTTTTATCAAGCTCAAACACATAAGAACAAAATATTTTTTCAATTTTCAATTTTTTGGTACCACATTTCAAATTTAAATTTTTCTTAAAAATTTAAATGACCGCCATTTTTAAACAAGATGGCGGATGAAGCTGGCCAACGAACCCGGTCGAGACATTGGTATATACTATGTATAAACTAAGTTACATCCAAATCGGTTCATAAATACGCCTTTTATCGCGTGACAAAATTCAGGACGTTTCAAAATGTCAGTCACGCTAGAAATTCAAAATGCTGCAACTCAGCCATTTTTTAAGATATAGACGAAACAAAAACTGCTCCGAAATCTTTGTATAAAGGTCAAATACATAATAAAAAAAATATTTTTCCATTTTCAATTTTTTGGTACCACATTTCAAATTTTAAATTTTTTTAAAAATCTTAAATGGCCGCCATTTTGAAACAAAATGGCGGATGAAGCTGGCCAACGAACTCGGTCGAGACATTGGTATGTACTATGTACACACCGAATTACATCCAAATCGGTTCATAAATACACCTTTTATCACGTGACAAATTTCAGGACGTTTCAAAATGTCAGCCACGCTAGAAATTCAAAACGCTATAACTCAGCCATTTTTTAAGATATAGACGAAACAAAAACTGCTCCGGAATCTTTGTATAAAGATCAAATACATAAGAAAAAAATATTTTTCCATTTTTAATTTTTTGGTACCACATTTAAAATTTTAAATTTTTTTAAAAATTTTAAATGGCCGCCATTTTGAAACAAAACGGCGGATGAAGCTGGCCAACAAACTCGGTCGAGACATTTGTATGTACTATGTACACACCGAATTACATCGAAATCGGTTCATAATTACGAGAGTTACAGTGTGACATAGGTCAGATATATATATATATATATATATATATATATATATCAATTTTGAACGGAGGGTGGTTTCGGGGTCTGGGGGTCATGATCGATGAAAATATACCAAAATTTTTTGAAATCTCTTTCCTCCGAACGGCTGCAATAGGTAGCTTTTTGTAATGAAAGCTACCTAATAAACCTCTTGTTTTCATCCAATCAAAATCTCCCCAATCTTCCATAATCGGGCGCACAGCTAATTTTACGGCAAACATTAGAAGTGTTTGCAAACTGTATGGTTACAAATTTACCAGAGTTAACGCACGTAAAACATACATAATTATGCGCAAAACTACATTCCATTAAATAAAGTCAAATTGCTGTTGACTGAATTATAGATCTTTCGCCAAAAATACTCTTTGAAAATATGAAATAAAGTCAGATATACAAAACTTAATAACCTAACACGTTATAAAATAACGAAATAATCTTTTTGATGCACCGAAGACCTTTTTTCCTTTCTCTAAAGAGTACAGTAACACGGAGAAATAAATACACTTTTTATTTTCAAAATTACATTATTCTTCAGCCTGCTGCCTAAATAAACCTAAAATCGTTAATTTTTCCCTCAATTTAGCGAATAGGATTGTGCGTCAGAAGAACTTTTTTTATAATGATTTCTATTTTCAATTTTATCTGCATTTCAGGTACTTTTTTTCTTATCTAGGCTAAAATGGTAAAACGACAAATACAACAACCACCGGCCACCATTGGAATTTCAAGTTTTTTTTCCAAGTATTTATTTTTTAGTGACAGTAAAATAACTGCAAATAAAAAATATATAATACTAAATCTTCTGTTCTCCGTTTGCTTCATAATGAAAAACCATAAATTTACTAATCGCTAAGTACAAATTTCATGTAATTTTCTGCAATCGCGATCACTGTCCAGAGACTCTTTCAAATATAAAAAAAACATCCAAATAGTTCAGTAAATACATTAATTAGCGGGTAACCTGATTACGGAAGATTAATCCAATATCAAAAATCTTCAAAAAAAAAAAAAAAACTGAAAAAGGGATGACGAATTAAAAAGATAATCGAAAATTTATTTCTGTAAGCAATTTTTATTGTAAAATATTTTCTTTTGTGGTATTAATAACGCAAAATTACGTAAATTTTCTTAAGAATAATCTTTAGTACTTAACATTTGAAACAGTAGACTTTTCTAAAAGGGAAATTGGCGATATATGTAAGAAAAAAAAAAAAAAGAGTGGACAATATTCGTTGGTCAGAGTTCGAGGTTATAAAAGTCATAAGTTTGGGGAAAAACAAAATAATAAAATGCTTTTAAAATTAAAATAAAAAAGTTAAAATAATAAAATTAAAATAAAAAAGTTAAAATAATAAAATTAAAATAAAAAAGTTAAAATAATAAAATTAAAATAAAAAAGTTAAAATAATAAAATTAAAATAAAAAATATTAGTAAAATTGGTTCAGCAGAAAGATCGGGGCAGATGACTAAAAAACACACTTGTGTTTTAAATATATAGATTATATAAAATTAGGAAAAATTAAATTAAGCAAATTATGTTATTTTGATAAAATTATAGTAGAATGTCCTAAAGAATAGCATTTTATTATTCGAGAGAATTTTGGACAAAAACTTCAGAAACATGATATTATTTTAAGCCACGAATTATATGTTTGTCTATCTAACTCGGCGAAGCAAATCAATCCAGGCGAGAATCACCAATTTCTGTAATATAAATCGCTATTATTTGCATGTCACCTCTCTTTTATAAAGACACTCTAAATTTTTGTAAAACATTGCATTTTATCAGTGTGTGATTTCGATTGCATTATTCTCAAAAGTGAAGCATTTTCACCTGTAAAGAATTTCAAAGCAGCTGGGCTGTGAAAATGACGCACTTCTACAAAACATAATTCAGATTTAACCCTCCTACTGTCTTGGAAAAGGGCAAAATTGTAATGTTGTTTTCTCTGCATTTTGTTTTAAATGCTAAAAAAAATTATTCTTTGAACATTTTATAAAAAAAAAAAATAATAACGAATATGAATGCAATCCTTGGAAGTATTAATCATTGTTCAATGTATTAAAAATACATTAAATCAATAGAATTATATTACTTTAAATATTGCTTGTATTGCAGTGAAACCTAGAGCTTAGTGAACGTATTAACACGGGCTTGTCAGTGAGGGGGTTAAGAATTAAAATACACGCTTTTTTATAAATGACGTCATTTGCATCCGCTAAAGCAACTCACTTTTACAATACAGTCTTAAACTTCGTCTATAGAAAAGTATGCATATGACGTCATTATCGCGCAATAACAGACAATATTCTTGACATAGCCCATATTTTAATTTCAATTTTTTTTCAGGTTTTATGAGAAAATGGCAACAAAAGTTACAGTATATCCTCTTTTCGACTATTTTCCGTTTACTTTCAATAGAAATGGGGTACTTTTGTTGCCACGATAAGAAAAATGGTATTAAAAACTACAAAAAAATTAATATCATAAAAATAAATTAAGATACAGCTTTCAAACAAATTGCATTTAAAAGAGCATTTTTTTCCTTATACGACGGTATAAAAATTTAAAATGTGCGATGTTTAGAAGTTTAAAAATTTGCAGTAGAGAAAATTTCAAAAACAAAATTTTATTTCAAATTTCAAAGTGTTGCCATTCGCAAAATGACGTATGCGTTACGCACAGATATGTTTGTCCTTTTTATAAATGACGTCATTTGCATCCGCTAAGGCAACCCACTTTTACAATACAGTCTTAAACTTCGTCTATAGAAAAGTATGCATATGACGTCATTATCACGCAATAACAGACAATATTCTTGACATAGCCCATATTTTAATTTCAATTTTTTTTTTCAGGTTTTATGAGAAAATGGCAACAAAAGATACAGTATCTCCTATTTTCGGGGTAGCGGTCGTTGCAGTAACTGGGAACCTGAAAATTTGAGCATGCGCATCAGCTTTGGATTTTTGCCGGAGTGAAGAACCAGATCGAAAATAAACACAGTTTAAAAAAAGATATACCTATTTTTTAATTATTGATTTAAGTTACGTATTTTTTTTTTATTAGTAATAATAATAACGACTAAACAAAGTCATTTAATAAATTTAAGAGTATTCTTATAATTAATATATAAGCAAAAAAATCTTATCAGGTTTGTTTTCATGGTTGTTTACATCAGTTGGAAGAAAATCTCTCTTTCTGAAGCATAAAAAAAGTGACAAGGCTCATATTCTCGAAAAATACCGATTTTTGCTTCGTGTTTTCACTTAATTCTTATGTAAAATAATCATATATCTTTTTGCTGTTGTTTTTAAGAAAAAATAACGGCACAGATGTCATATACGCACCTCGTTGGCGAGATTTTTTTCTGACGCCAATGTCATATACGCATCGGGGTACTTAACTGGCGCCAAAGTACCGTTATTTTGCTTGATATGGTTGTTGTTTATTTATTGATAAATTGTTTATTTACTTTTATTTTCTTTTTAAAATTATATAAATTGTTTTGTTCTATAGTTATTAATTAAACATTTTTTTATTTATTGTTATTCCCTTTTTAAAAATATATATGTAACTGGTATTCGAAAACGAGGTTTTCGCCAAATTGGATTTTGAAAAAAATCACGCTATCGTAGTGCGTATATGGCATCTGTGCCACAATAATATCTACAAATGAGTCTTACTTTTTATTGTTTTTATTTAACAAAAATATAAAATTACATAAGTTATCAGAACTTTAACATAATGGTAAAAGGAGTTATTTTAAGCACTTCATTTTTGTAGTTTATATTTTTGTAATTTTTAATATTTCTTGAATTTTCTTTTTTAAAATGCTGATAAAATCACTTTAGTTTTGAAAGTAACCGCCACACTGGTTTGTTTACCTCGTAGTTTCGGATTGGTAATCATTTGCAAAAATGACATTTTGGCGCGTTTTGAAAAAAATTGCCAATTCAATCTGCAGACATATAACGATTTGGCGAGACGATAAATAGATTTTTGTTATTACCAGTTTGTTGTTACCAGATCGTGGCTTTGACGAGGTTTGTCCATTTTAGAGATTGCTTCGTAGCGAGTTCTGTGTGTCCAGTGATGTTTTTTTTTCGGTTTCATGGGCGCGGAGCGCTCTATACGCGCGTTACTGACCGCGGCATTGACGACTTTCGTGCATTTTAGAGATTGCTGCACAGCGAGTTTCGTGTATCCAATGATGTTTCTTTCGGTTTCATCGGCACGGAGCGCTCATACGCGCGTTACTGTCTGTGGCATTGACGAGTTTCGTGCATTTTAGAGATTGCTGTACAGCGAGTTTCGTGTGTCCAATGATGTTTTTTTCGGTTTATGGGCGCGGAGCGCTCATACGCGCGTTACTGACCGCGGCATTGACGAGTTTCGTGCATTTTAGTGATTGCTGCACGTTGAGTTTCGAGTGTCCAGTGATGTTTTTTTCGGTTTCATACGCGCGTTACTGACCGTGGCATTGACGATTTTTGAGATTGCTGCACAGCGAGTTTCGTGTATCCAGTAATGTTTTTTTTTTTAAATAATCATATCTCTACCTGTTGTTGTTTTTATGAAGAAAAAAATCTATGAATGAGTCTAATTTTTTATTGTTTTTATTTAATATAAATATAAAACTACATAAGTTGTCACAACTTTAGAATTTAGAAAATGTTTCATTTTCATAGTCTTTAATCTGTTGTTATCCTTCTTCAATGGATTCAACTACTAAAACATTCATTATTGTATAGCTAGATTTCCTTTTTTTTAAAAAACGGTGTTTATTTTCGATCTGGTTCTTCACTCAGGCAAAAATCCAGAGCTGATGCGCATGCTCAAATTTTCAGGTTCCCAGTTGCTGCAACGACCGCTACCTTTCTTTTCGACTATTTTCCGTTTACTTTCAATAGAAATGGGGTACTTTTGTTGCCACGATAAGAAAAATGGTATTAAAAACTACAAAAAAAATTACTATCTCAAAAATAATTTGAGATACAGCTTTCAAACAAATTGCATTTAAAAGAGCATTTTTTTTCTTATACGACGGTATAAAAATTTAAAATGTGCGATGTTTAGAAGTTTAAAAATTTGCAGTAGAGAAAATTGCAAAAACAAAATTTTATTTCAAATTTCAAAGTGTTGCCATTCGCAAAATGACGTATGCGTTACGCACAGACATGTTTGTCTTTTATAATATAGTTAATAATAGATTATTAAAGAATTGTTGATTTCTTAAGTTATACCCATACAAATTATACTCTAACACGCTATTAAAAGTTCTAAAAGATATAGCAAAATAAACATACACTTTTAAAAAATAAACACGCATATCAGTATCGATATGATTGATTGATATGACTGATTGATTAATTGATTGATATGATATATATTATGTTAATAGTTTTATTCTTTTTTCAAGAATAGTATTAACTTTTTATTATTTTTGAAAAGTATGAATCATAGTACTAAGATATTTATTTTGATATCTTACAGATATGTTATACATTTTTAATTATTATAGGATTGTTTATTTCTTTTGTTATACATGTACAATTTATAACATTCCATTAAAAGTTGTAATAGGTGTCTCATACTCTATCACTTTGAAAAAATAAACACATAGATTAAGGAGTATAGCAATATATTTTATTTTAATGAACTAGGGGGCCCTGAGCTACGCTCGTGAACCCCGTTCAGACACCGCAGACTCTAAAAGCACGCTAATTTGATCGGCTTTGAAAAGATTTCGGAGATTGAATTATAATTTAAAAAACAGTGGCGATCTCCCTATAAACGGATTTCTATTCATTTCTCTTTGATTGGGATATTTTAAAGCCAGATCAGCTGCGGTACTACTTAATTATCCTGTCAACCAATTTCGCCAAATTATATAAATCGCTAAACCACTCGCCAAATTATACAAATTGACATAATTGAATTCCTACTATTAGTTCACCCTCTACTTATATTTATTTATATATCTTGTTCAAATTTTCAATCGTTAATTTATTATTCATCCTATCAAGTTGAAATAATTTTTTTTTAAACTTGTACTGGATGACAATGGATGTTAATACAGATTTTTCAAATATTAATTCATTAATTAAATTTTAATTAATTAATTTTAGTTTTATATGGGAGACAAAATGGCGGTCATTGGTTATTGAACAACATTTAATGCATCTTCATATCCATAAGGGGGTTACCATAGGGGGGACCTGTTCTGTCGCCAAATATCGCTAAGTTTGTCGTCAACTCGGCGATGTATCGCCAAATTTGGCGGCCAAAATGAGTCGCCAAAAGTGACACCAATTTGGCGATATCTCTAATATTTCGCCAAATTCCCATAGACTTCCATTGTAAACCTACTTGCTTACAGAAAATCAACAAATTGAGATACTTTAATGCAACAAAAACTAATATTAGTAAGGGATTATGTTAAATTTTTCTTTGATGACCTAAGTAGAAATTGACTTTAAAAACAAAATTTTTATATTATTTGTTTTTATTTTAAATAACGAAAGAACAAATAAATTAGTATAACATTAGTAAAAATACAAATAAAACGTCGAAGCAGCTCGAAACGTTAAATTAAAATATAGTAAAACGTGTGAAAAAGAACCTGTCTATGACGGAATCTCGTTTTAAACTGAAAAACGTGTTGATCCATGCAAAATTAATATACTGCTACATAAAAAAATAATATATAATACATTTACACTTGCTAAGAAGGGAACTTGTCTATGACGCATTTTTTTTCCTTTTCTATGCAATTCAGTCTTAGATTTTACTATATAGCATTTTTCAGATATTTAACGCTTCAATACATGGAATATGGATTAAAAATATTAATGATAACTGAAACATTTACGTACAAGAAATAGAGATCCATTAAAAAATAAATATCGCACCCTGCGGCACTTCTATAAAAATGAAGATTATAAACATGAAAAGAAAAGTTAAGATAAATATTTTTGGCTTGAACTCCTCGTACGAGACAAAATTTTAACCAAATCGACGTAAAAATCAATATTTTGTAGAAATTCACTAGGGCCGGGCCAGGCTCGGGCCGAGATTTTAACTTTTTTTCGGGCCGGGCTGGGCTCGGGCCGAACTTTTAACTTTTATACCGGGCCAATATTTTTTCTGTACAGGCCAATTTTTTTTTTCTCTTAGTCAGGGTGGCCCCGGACCTGGAAATATCGGTCCGTGCAGACCTCTACTATGAGCCCCTCTTTTACTGTGCTCTTAAACTGTACTTTCTGCTTCCTGGCTGGTTTGATTGCCAGATTATAAAATATGTGAGGTATATATATATATGTACTACATAAAAAAAAATATATATATCGAAATTTTATTAATCACATAAAATAATTTAAAAGCAGCTATTTATAAAAGTTTTGGTGTTATTACATTTTCGTAAGTATAATTTAAAAATTAAATTTGATTATTTAGGTTTGCAGTTAAGCCAGAGTATTTTATGCACTATAAACATTACTAAAATTACATTTTTAGCAATGTCTACATGGGGTGTCCATTACTGGAAAATGACTAATTAACCATCCAGTAATGGACACCCCCTCTTAAAACCTTAAAAATAAATGAAATTTTGTAAATAGCCTTTAGTATATAAAATTCAAAGTTTTCTATTGCTACTCAAACAAAAACATTCAAATTTTGCAAGAAAATAAATAATATATAAATTAATTAAACGAAGCCAGCTCTTAACCTCTTCATTACGATTTTCACAGAAAAACAGCAAAACTTTGAAACATTATTTTCTGCTTCCTGATTGGTTTGATTAAAAGTGTCAACAATAACCTAGTTTTATAAAACATACAAGGGGGAATTATAAAAAAAAATAATTAAAGCTAAATATTTATTAGTTATTTTTTTATGAACCAAAAACAACAAGAGATGTCCATTACTGGCACATCTACCCTATATATTTTTTCACCCTGTAAAATTAAGAAATATATACAAGAGAGAAAAGTTAATAAACAATACAACTTAGTACCAGGGCCGAAACTAGCCTTTTTTGCACCAGGGGCAAAGATGGATTTTGGCGCCCCCCCCCCCCCCTCTTCCGCAAAGTATATTTACAAAGAGAATTTTACTAATTTTCTAATAGCCGACTTATTTTAAAATTTGTATAATAGTGAACTACGTAATGTACAATGGCAGATCCAAGGGGGAGGTCACGGGGATCATGACCCCCCCCCCCCTCTGAACACCAACAAGAATATTCTAAAGGTCATTTTGAAAATGAAATATAAAGTAGAGTCCCGATTATCCGAGTTCCACTTAACCAAGTTTCTGCTTTAACCAAGTTATTTTCTTTTGATGGACTGATGACTTCCATTATTATGAAACAGCCATTATAAATGAAGTGTTAGGTGAAGATGAAAGAGCAGCCAAAAAAGAATTGTGGCCATTTTTTCCCCATTCTGGCCAGAAAATCAGAGCTCTAACTTTTTACGGCTGCTCTTTCATCTTCACCTCATTTATGATTGCTGTTTCATAATAATGGAAGACATCAGTCCATCAGAAGAAAATGATCCAGTCCAAAAGTATAATCCTTCATTTGGC
>CAWVRF010000676.1:0-17000 GCA_963932465.1 Maratus speciosus
AACAAATTCGTTCGGCTCAGTCAGAAATGATGCCATTAGATCTGCTCTCCTCAAACAAGGTACTGGAAACTGTTACGGTAACATACTACATGGCATGTGGGTCATTTTCAGAATCTGTCCTAATTTTAGAATAACAAAATCAAATTTTTAGAAATAATCAGGAAGTTATAATTTTTTGTAAATAATTACCTTACCTGATAAACATTAATATACAAGCATCAGCAGAGAGCATTAACATTTAAAACTAATTTTTAAATTTTAATGAACTTGGTAACGACAAAAAGTGAGCATGGTAATGACAAATTAAGCAAAATATTTTTATTTTTCCCTGGGCATAAATGGCAGCCATTATATCTTCTTGCCCATACAATGATTTTCTATTTCTTATATAATAAAAGCAGATTAAGAAGTAGAAATTCGTTTAATTATCAATTAGAGGTGGGTCCGGTAATGACGTACAAAAAAAATACCAAAACATTCAAAGTCTTTGCTTCTTTTATTGAAACTATAAAACTATTTACTCTATTCACCTAAACATAACAAGTTGACTTTTAAGGAGTATTTTTTCCTTGATAAAAAGGCATGTGCTGCCCTCTAAAAAAATTCCAGATGAACTTTTTGTCAGAAGCATGGCAATGACTCTTTCTTGGGACACGGTTTTAAACAATTATTAAGAATTATAGATAACTTTAATTAATGAAAATAAATATTTTTAATTAGTAGCCTCTTAATAAATAAAAATGTATTATAAAAATTTATAACCATCTCTTTTAAATAGAACTTTGTCAAATCTTTACCTAATAAATTGCTTGTTGGGACAACCTACGGTAATGACTTTTGACTACAAAAGAATATATTTCTTATTTTTAAAATTTTTATAAATAATATGTGTAAATTATCATTAAAAAGCATGATAGTTAAAATCATATTTAACTATTTTTCTGTTCAAATGTGAAAGGACAGACACTTTTTGAAAATCATGCATGTACAACAATGCATACACAAGGATGTTCACTGATGAGGGCATTTCAGACCTTATTCCGGTTAAAATCGGCGTTAAACAAGATGAGACAGAAAGCAGCGTAACTTTCAACGTACACCAATCCAATATTAACAGACATCCAATGTAACCATCGAATATATAAGATACTTGGCACTGCGGATGATCATTTCCTACTAAGCAGCAACATTGCTGAGCTACAAGAATCGGAGAACATTGTCTGCGAAATTGCAAGTGGTCTTGGCTTAAAACTAAAGCCTAAAAAATATTATTCGTTACATATGCCTGGCGGCAAAATTGACACAGCTCCCAACCCCATGTACATCTGTGGCTAGCAAGTCCGTGCACTTTCGAATATTGACACCATTCTTAGATAGGTCCGTTGGCTTATTCCAGAATAAGAAAGACATTAACGACGTCAGAGAAGCCGTCACCAAAATCATGAATTCCGCACTTGCGCCATGGCAAGTTACAGACGTCATGATGACGTTTTTATAAGGCAGCAATCAATTATCAGATGCGGACTACAAAATCTACAAACAACGTAGTATAAGCTTGATGAGGAGCTCTGCAAGAAGCACAGAAAGATTCTAAACCTGCCTGAACGTGCATCGGTCAATTATATGGGTACTAGCAAGACGGACTCTTCGGAATTCCAATAGCTGGTGAAAGTTTCGACATTGTCCATGTAGATGGGCGCCTTTAATCTCTTGACCTCACCAGATGACATTGTTCATGAAACGGCCTGTGCCGAGCTATGATTTTATGTGCAAAGCTCTATGAGTAGCATTTCATAAACTGCAAAAATTATTCAAGCTACCTGTCGGAAACATACAAAGCTAAAGCGTCATGTCCCCTGAAGGGTCCTAGACGCATGCTGCATCGAGTAGACTTAGTGTGACTTGGGTCGTTCACGATGACTACTCCATTTCACTTACATATAAAAAATATGCCCATTATTCATCGCAAAAAGGTTTTCAAGACATTCAGAAATTCTAAGAAATCAGAATGCACTGCTGCCCTCAAAACACTGAAGAATCAAGGCAAATCCCTGCACTCATAGAACAAAGCCAAAACAACTTCTTACTTTAACAGGTCGGGTGATTTCCTAATATTCACTGACTGGCGTTTTGTACATACGGTCAGGCTTAACCTGTTGAAACTAAACGGCACAACTATGCCAACACTGTAAAGAAGCAATGCAGACAATGCCAACTAGAAACACTTTGCCACGTCATTAATCTTTGTAAAGAGCATCTACAGCATATCACCAATAGACATAACGATACATCTTCAGACGAATTCGTGATGCAGCAAAAGGAAGATTGTCAATATATAAAGAAAATCAGCTCGTTGGCCGTGATGCACTCAAACCTGATTAAATTGTGGTTAAAGACCGTGATACACTTATCATAGATGTCACATGCCCATATGAAGGCGACATTGATAGCCTCAAAACAGCAAGAGAACAAGATTACCAAATATGAAATCTTGGCGTATGAGCTGCAATTCTGGGAGCGTTTTGAACCGTTTCATGTTGAACCAATTGTCGTTGGTTCCCTGGGATCATGGAATCCCAGAAATGGTAAACTAGTCAATCGACTGTGCAGTAAAAGGTACAGCAGATTGATGAAAAAATTAATCATTTTTGGCACGGTCCGTGCCTCCAGGAATATATTCATAGGTCACGTGTCCAAATTTTAACCATACTAAACATAGCATTCAGCATACTATTCAACCATACTATTCATCATAACCAAACTGTTAGATATGGAGCAAGACGCAATGCTCCAAGTATCTCCAACAATGCCAAAATACTTGACGCTGCATCGCATCTTACAGCTGCACCAGCGGACATTGATCCATTCAACATTACCCATCATATTGATCTTCCTCGAGCTCACTGCATTATGTTGCGATTCCAGATTCTCAACAAGAAACTACCGAAAACATAATCCTTGCTCCAAGCACTCCTCCACTTCAGCGCATCATGTCGATCACCAACTTGATAGTAGTATTCCAGAGACTCTGCAACAAACTCACCAAACTCTGTGACTGTCTCTTATTAAAAGTCTCTGTATTCCAAAATTCCAGCAACCTACTACTGTCTTATAATCAATCTTGCTGCAAAAAATCTCTGCCATTAGGGATCAGTTGATCTTAAGCCAACTTTCCCCTCAAGAGTCGCGCTGTGCAGAGGCATTCGCTTTATTAAATCTACAGCTGCATCCAAACCTCTCTCTGGAGTAATAAAGATCCCTAATGCCACTCTGCCGATCACCAAGGAAAAGAGTAACGTCATCTAGTCCGGCACTGCTGCCCTTATCTTAACAGCTCCAAAACCCACCCCTGTCTCTGCCTGTTTCTACACACTGTGTCTCCTCTACACTTATGTCTGCCCTCCAAACTCTGCAAGCATCTTCAGCAGCCCTCCAGCGCCAGGAAGTATCTATTGACCAAGGACCAGCTAATTTCTTCCGTCGCTCTCCACCTTAGGCATGTCACCTCTGTTGAAACTGCCCACCAACAACAGATTGTCTGAGTAATGGCCGTCCATGGCCAGCAATTGTCCCCTGTTGCCCCTCATGGCAAGATGTTCTCAATCGATGGCCACCAATCTCAGCCTACCACCTCTGTTGGAACTGACCACCAGCTTCAGTCTAGCTCTCCAACTGCCCTCCACTGCCTGCCCGTCTCGTCTACTGCTTCACTACTCTAGCCTATGAACTCTGATGAAAATGCCCACCATCTACAGCTTGTCTCCTCAATTGACCTCCATGGCCTGCAATCATCACCTGTTAGCTCTCATGGCAAGGCTTTTTCAACTGACGCACATTAACCAATGCCTGCCACCTCTGTTGATAGTGACCACCAGCTTGAACCTAGCTCTCTAACAGCCTTCCACTAACAGCCACTTTGGACAATTGCCGTACTGTTCAAGCTTACCAACTCTGGTGGAAGTTCCCTCCAGAAACTTGCAACGACCAAATGCACTTGGTTAAATAGAGTTGAGTTGAATACAGTAAAGTTGAGTTGAATATAGAGTTTAATAGAGTTGGGTTAAATAGAGTTGAGCTAAATAGAGTAATGTTCAATAGAGTATAGTTGTGTTGAATAGGAGTTGAATAGAGTACAGTTGACTTGAATAGTTGTGTTTAATAGTAGAGCTGCGTTGAATAGCAGTTGAATAGCGTAGAGTTGAGTTCAGCTCAATAAAGTAGAGTTGAGCTGAATTGTGTTGAATAGAGCACAGTTGTGTTGAATAGTAGAGTTGCGTTGAATAGGTTTCAATAGAGTAGTGTTGAGCTGAGCTGAGTTGAATAAAGTAGGGTAGAGTTGTATTGAGTACAGTTGTGTTGTATACATAGTTGTGTTGAATAGAGCAGAAGTGTGTTGAAAAGAATAGAGTTGTGTTGAATAGAATAGATTTGCGTTGAATAGCAGATGAATAGAGCAGAGTTGAGTAGTTGATTTGAATAGAGTTGAATACAGTAGAGTTGCATTGAATAGAAGTTGAATAGAGTTGAGTTAGAGTACAGTTCAACTGAGTTGAATAAAGTAGGGTAGAGTTGTGTTGAGTACAGTTGTGTTGTACACAGTAGTTGTGTTGAAAAGAATGGAGTTGTGTTGAATAGGAGTTGAATAGATTAGAGTTGTGTTGAGTTCAATAGAGTAGAGTTGAGCTGAATTGTGTTGAATAGAGTAGTTTTGTTAAATAGTGTACAGTTGTGTTGAAGAGTTGCGTTGAATAGGAGTTCAAAAAATCTGAGTTGAGTTGTTGTTTTATAAAGTAGAGTGGAGTTGAATAAAGTAGAGTGGAGTTGAATAAAGTAGAGTGGAGTTGAATAAAGTAGAGTGGAGTTGAATAAAGTAGAGTTGTGTTGAATGCAGTAGAGTTGTGTTGAATGGAATGCAGTTGAGTTGTGTTGAATGGAATGCAGTTGAGTTGTGTTGAATGGAATGCAGTTGAGTTGTGTTGAATGGAATGCAGTTGAGTTGTGTTGAATGGAGTAGAGTTGAGTTGTGTTGAATGGAGTAGAGTTGAGTTGTGTTGAATGGAGTAGAGTTGAGTTGTGTTGAGTGGAGTAGAGTTGAGTTGTGTTGAATGGAGTAGAGTTGAGTTGTGTTGAATGGAGTAGAGTTGAGTTGTGTTGAATGGAGTAGAGTTGAGTTGTGTTGAATAGAGTTGAGTTGTGTTGAATAGAGTAGAGTTGTGTTGAATAAAGTACAGTGGAGTTGAATAAAGTACAGTGGAGTTGAATAAAGTACAGTGGAGTTGAATAAAGTACAGTGGAGTTGAATAAAGTACAGTGGAGTTGAATAAAGTAGGTGGAGTTGAATGCAGTAGAGTTGTGTTGAATACAGTAGAGTAGAGTTGTGTTGAATACAGTAGAATAGAATTGAGTTGAGTTGTGTTGAATACAGTAGAATAGAATACAGTAGAATAGAATAGAGTTGAGTTGTGTTGAATAGAGTTGAGTTGTGTTGAATAGAATAGAGTTGTGTTGAATAGAATAGAGTTGTGTTGAATAGAATAGAGTTGTGTTGAATAGAATAGAGTTGTGTTGAATAGAATAGAGTTGTGTTGAATAGAATAGAGTTGTGTTGAATAGAATAGAGTTGAGTTGTGTTGAATAGAATAGAGTTGAGTTGTGTTGAATAGAATAGAGTTGAGTTGTGTTGAATAGAATAGAGTTGAGTTGTGTTGAATAGAATAGAGTTGAGTTGTGTTGAATAGAATAGAGTTGAGTTGTGTTGAATAGAATAGAGTTGAGTTGTGTTGAATAGAATAGAGTTGAGTTGTGTTGAATAGAATAGAGTTGAGTTGTGTTGAATAGAATAGAGTTGAGTTGTGTTGAATAGAATAGAGTTGAGTTGTGTTGAATAGAATAGAGTTGAGTTGTGTTGAATAGAATAGAGTTGAGTTGTGTTGAATAGAATAGAGTTGAGTTGAGTTGTGTTGAATAGAATAGAGTTGAGTTGAGTTGAGTTGTGTTGAATAGAATAGAGTTGAGTTGTGTTGAATAGAATAGAGTTGAGTTGTGTTGAATAGAATAGAGTTGAGTTGTGTTGAATTGAGTTGTGTTGAATTGAGTTGAGTTCTGTTGAGTTGAGTTGAGTTGAGTTGTGTTGAGTTGAGTTGAGTTGTGTTGAATTGAGTTGAGTTGTGTTGAATTGAGTTGAGTTGTGTTGAATTGAGTTGAGTTGTGTTGAATAGAGTTGAGTTGTGTTGAATAGAATTGAGTTGTGTTGAATGCAGTAGAGTTGTGTTGAATACAGTAGAGTAGAGTTGTGTTGAATACAGTAGAATAGAATAGAGTTGAGTTGTGTTGAATAGAATAGAGTTGAGTTGTTTTGAATAGAATTGAGTTGTGTTGAATAGAATTGAGTTGTGTTGAATAGAATTGAGTTGTGTTGAATGCAGTAGAGTTGTGTTGAATACAGTAGAGTAGAGTTGTGTTGAATACAGTAGAATTGAATAGAGTTGAGTTGTGTTGAATAGAATAGAGTTGAGTTGAGTTGAATGGAACAGAGTTGAGTTGTGTTGAATGGAACAGAGTTGAGTTGCGTTGAATGGAACAGAGTTGAGTTGCGTTGAATGGAACAGAGTTGAGTTGCGTTGAATGGAACAGAGTTGAGTTGTGTTGAATGGAACAGAGTTGAGTTGTGTTGAATGGAACAGAGTTGAGTTGTGTTGAATGGAACAGAGTTGAGTTGTGTTGAATGGAACAGAGTTGAGTTGTGTTGAATGGAACAGAGTTGAGTTGTGTTGAATGGAACAGAGTTGAGTTGTGTTGAATGGAACAGAGTTGAGTTGTGTTGAATGGAACAGAGTTGAGTTGTGTTGAATGGAACAGAGTTGAGTTGTGTTGAATGGAACAGAGTTGAGTTGTGTTGAATGGAACAGAGTTGAGTTGTGTTGAATGGAACAGAGTTGAGTTGTGTTGAATGGAACAGAGTTGAGTTGTGTTGAATAGAGTAGAGTTGTGTTGAATGCAGTAGAGTTGTGTTGAATGCAGTAGAGTTGTGTTGAATGCAGTAGAGTTGTGTTGAATGCAGTAGAGTTGTGTTGAATACAGTAGAGTAGAATTGTGTTGAATGCAGTTGAGTTGAGTTGTGTTGAATACAGTAGAGTAGAGTTGAGTTGTGTTGAATACAGTAGAATAGAGTTGAGTTGTGTTGAATACAGTAGAATAGAGTTGAGTTGTGTTGAATAGAATTGAGTTGAGTTGTGTTGAATAGAATTGAGTTGAGTTGTGTTGAATAGAATAGAGTTGAGTTGAGTTGTGTTGAATAGAATAGAGTTGAGTTGAGTTGTGTTGAATAGAATAGAGTTGAGTTGAGTTGTGTTGAATAGAATTGAGTTGAGTTGTGTTGAATAGAATAGGGTTGAGTTGAGTTGTGTTGAATAGAATAGAGTTGAGTTGAGTTGTGTTGAATTGAATGCAGTAGAGTTGTGTTGAATGCAGTAGAGTTGTGTTGAATGCAGTAGAGTTGTGTTGAATGGAATAGAGTTGAGTTGTGTTGAATGGAATAGAGTTGAGTTGTGTTGAATGGAATAGAGTTGAGTTGTGTTGAATGGAATAGAGTTGAGTTGTGTTGAATGGAATAGAGTTGAGTTGTGTTGAATGGAATAGAGTTGAGTTGTGTTGAATGGAATAGAGTTGAGTTGTGTTGAATAGAGTAGACTTGTGTTGAATAGAGTAGAGTTGTGTTGAATAGAATAGAATAGAGTTGAGTTGTGTTGAATAGAGTTGAGTTGTGTTGAATAGAATTGAGTTGAGTTGTGTTGAATAGAATTGAGTTGAGTTGTGTTGAATAGAATTGAGTTGAGTTGTGTTGAATAGAATTGAGTTGAGTTGTGTTGAATAGAATAGGGTTGAGTTGAGTTGTGTTGAATAGAATAGGGTTGAGTTGAGTTGTGTTGAATAGAATAGGGTTGAGTTGAGTTGTGTTGAATTGAATAGGGTTGAGTTGAGTTGTGTTGAATTGAATAGGGTTGAGTTGTGTTGTGTTGAATTGAATAGGGTTGAGTTGTGTTGAATGCAGTAGAGTTGTGTTGAATGCAGTAGAGTAGAGTTGAGTTGTGTCGAATAGAGTTGAGTTGTGTTGAATAGAGTTGAGTTGTGTTGAATAGAGTTGAGTTGTGTTGAATAGAATTGAGTTGAGTTGTGTTGAATAGAATTGAGTTGAGTTGTGTTGAATAGAATTGAGTTGAGTTGTGTTGAATAGAATTGAGTTGAGTTGTGTTGAATAGAATTGAGTTGAGTTGTGTTGAATAGAATAGGGTTGAGTTGTGTTGAATAGAATAGGGTTGAGTTGAGTTGTGTTGAATTGAATAGGGTTGTGTTGAATGCAGTAGAGTTGAGTTGTGTTGAATAGAATAGAGTTGAGTTGTGTTGAATGGAATAGAGTTGAGTTGTGTTGAATGGAATAGAGTTGAGTTGTGTTGAATGGAATAGAGTTGAGTTGTGTTGAATGGAATAGAGTTGAGTTGTGTTGAATGGAATAGAGTTGAGTTGTGTTGAATGGAATAGAGTTGAGTTGTGTTGAATGGAATAGAGTTGAGTTGTGTTGAATGGAAAAGAGTTGAGTTGTGTTGAATGGAAAAGAGTTGAGTTGTGTTGAATGGAATAGAGTTGAGTTGTGTTGAATGGAATAGAGTTGAGTTGTGTTGAATGGAATAGAGTTGAGTTGTGTTGAATGGAATAGAGTTGAGTTGTGTTGAATGGAATAGAGTTGAGTTGTGTTGAATGGAATAGAGTTGAGTTGAGTTGTGTTGAATAGAGTAGAATTGTGTTGAATAGAGTAGAATTGTGTTGAATAGAGTAGAGTTGTGTTGAATAGAATAGAATAGAGTTGAGTTGTGTTGAATAGAGTTGAGTTGTGTTGAATAGAGTTGAGTTGTGTTGAATAGAATAGAGTTGAGTTGTGTTGAATAGAATTGAGTTGAGTTGTGTTGAATAGAATTGAGTTGAGTTGTGTTGAATAGAATTGAGTTGAGTTGTGTTGAATAGAATTGAGTTGAGTTGTGTTGAATAGAATTGAGTTGAGTTGTGTTGAATAGAATAGGGTTGAGTTGAGTTGTGTTGAATAGAATAGGGTTGAGTTGAGTTGTGTTGAATTGAATAGGGTTGTGTTGAATGCAGTAGAGTTGTGTTGAATGCAGTAGAGTTGTGTTGAATGCAGTAGAGTTGAGTTGTGTTGAATAGAATAGAGTTGAGTTGTGTTGAATGGAATAGAGTTGAGTTGTGTTGAATGGAATAGAGTTGAGTTGTGTTGAATGGAATAGAGTTGAGTTGTGTTGAATGGAATAGAGTTGAGTTGTGTTGAATGGAATAGAGTTGAGTTGTGTTGAATGGAATAGAGTTGAGTTGTGTTGAATGGAATAGAGTTGAGTTGTGTTGAATGGAATAGAGTTGAGTTGTGTTGAATGGAAAAGAGTTGAGTTGTGTTGAATGGAAAAGAGTTGAGTTGTGTTGAATGGAAAAGAGTTGAGTTGTGTTGAATGGAATAGAGTTGAGTTGTGTTGAATGGAATAGAGTTGAGTTGTGTTGAATGGAATAGAGTTGAGTTGTGTTGAATGGAATAGAGTTGAGTTGTGTTGAATGGAATAGAGTTGAGTTGTGTTGAATGGAATAGAGTTGAGTTGAGTTGTGTTGAATAGAGTAGAATTGTGTTGAATAGAGTAGAGTTGTGTTGAATAGAATAGAATAGAGTTGAGTTGTGTTGAATAGAGTTGAGTTGTGTTGAATAGAGTTGAGTTGTGTTGAATAGAATAGAGTTGAGTTGTGTTGAATAGAATTGAGTTGAGTTGTGTTGAATAGAATTGAGTTGAGTTGTGTTGAATAGAATTGAGTTGAGTTGTGTTGAATAGAATTGAGTTGAGTTGTGTTGAATAGAATAGGGTTGAGTTGAGTTGAATAGAATAGAGTTGAGTTGAGTTGTGTTGAATAGAATAGGGTTGAGTTGAGTTGTGTTGAATAGAATAGGGTTGAGTTGAGTTGTGTTGAATAGAATAGGGTTGAGTTGAGTTGTGTTGAATTGAATAGGGTTGAGTTGTGTTGAATGCAGTAGAGTTGTGTTGAATGCAGTAGAGTTGTGTTGAATGCAGTAGAGTAGAGTTGAGTTGTGTTGAATAGAGTAGAGTTGAGTTGTGTTGAATAGAGTAGAGTTGAGTTGTGTTGAATAGAGTAGAGTTGAGTTGTGTTGAATAGAGTAGAGTTGAGTTGTGTTGAATAGAGTAGAGTTGAGTTGTGTTGAATAGAGTAGAGTTGAGTTGTGTTGAATAGAGTTGAATTGTGTTGAATAGAGTTGAGTTGTGTTGAATAGAGTTGAGTTGTGTTGAATAGAGTTGAGTTGTGTTGAATAGAGTTGAGTTGTGTTGAATAGAGTAGAGTTGTGTTGAATAAAGTAGGTGGAGTTGAATGCAGTAGAGTTGTGTTGAATGCAGTAGAGTTGTGTTGAATGCAGTAGAGTTGAGTTGTGTTGAATGCAGTAGAGTAGAGTTGTGTTGAATGCAGTAGAGTAGAGTTGTGTTGAATGCAGTAGAGTTGAGTTGAGTTGTGTTGAATACAGTAGAATAGAGTTGAGTTGTGTTGAATACAGTAGAATAGAGTTGAGTTGTGTTGAATAGAGTTGTGTTGAATAGAATTGAGTTGAGTTGTGTTGAATAGAATTGAGTTGAGTTGTGTTGAATTGAGTTGAGTTGTGTTGAATTGAGTTGAGTTGTGTTGAATAGAATTGAGTTGAGTTGTGTTGAATAGAATTGAGTTGAGTTGTGTTGAATAGAATTGAGTTGAGTTGTGTTGAATAGAATTGAGTTGAGTTGTGTTGAATAGAATTGAGTTGAGTTGTGTTGAATAGAAGAGTTGAGTTGAGTTGTGTTGAATTGAATGCAGTAGAGTTGTGTTGAATGCAGTAGAGTTGTGTTGAATGCAGTAGAGTTGAGTTGTGTTGAATAGAATAGAGTTGAGTTGTGTTGAATGGAATAGAGTTGAGTTGTGTTGAATGGAATAGAGTTGAGTTGTGTTGAATGGAATAGAGTTGAGTTGTGTTGAATGGAATAGAGTTGAGTTGTGTTGAATGGAATAGAGTTGAGTTGTGTTGAATGGAATAGAGTTGAGTTGTGTTGAATGGAATAGAGTTGAGTTGTGTTGAATGGAATAGAGTTGAGTTGTGTTGAATGGAATAGAGTTGAGTTGTGTTGAATGGAATAGAGTTGAGTTGTGTTGAATGGAATAGAGTTGAGTTGTGTTGAATGGAATAGAGTTGAGTTGTGTTGAATGGAATAGAGTTGAGTTGAGTTGTGTTGAATAGAGTAGAATTGTGTTGAATAGAATAGAATAGAGTTGAGTTGTGTTGAATAGAGTTGAGTTGTGTTGAATAGAATAGAATAGAGTTGAGTTGTGTTGAATAGAGTTGAGTTGTGTTGAATAGAGTTGTGTTGAATAGAGTAGAGTTGTGTTGAATAGAGTAGAGTTGTGTTGAATAGAGTAGAGTTGTGTTGAATGCAGTAGAGTTGTGTTGAATGCAGTAGAGTGGAGTTGAATGCAGTAGAGTTGTGTTGAATGCAGTAGAGTTGTATTGAATAGAATAGAGTTGAGTTGAATACAGTAGAGTTGTATTGAATAGAATAGAGTTGAGTTGAATACAGTAGAGTTGTGTTGAATACAGTAGAGTAGAGTTGTGTTGAATACAGTAGAGTTGTGTTGAATACAGTAGAGTTGAATTGAGTTGTGTTGAATTGAGTTGAGTTGTGTTGAATAGAATAGAGTTGAGTTCACATCTGCAAGCGTTTTTCTACGAATGACGTAGTACAAGTTGGAGAATAATAACACATACAAAAAGAAATGTCGATTTTGGGGTTAATTTTAGCTCAAATAAAGGTAAGGTCTATCCTCGCCATGTTAAATTCACCAACTTTATGTACATTTTCCCCAGAAATGGTGAAAGATAGAAGTCTAGATTTTTTAGAGTAGTTAGAATAACATGTTTTACGTATTTTAACGGGCCATTTTTTTTCCAAGTGAAACTCAAAATTAATTATTATTTAGTGAAAGTCATTTTTAAATTAGCATTTTTGATAAGATTTCACTGCCTAAAATAAATAATTCTCAACAAATCATTAAATCCGTGTGTTAAACTATACAATATAACATAAGTATTAAAAGAAATCTGAGTTGTTAAGTTTAATAGATACTGAAAAAAAGGAACATAAACATGAAAAATCCAAGTTTTGAGTATAAGTCGATTAAAGATTTAAATGGCCATTAAGCTGTGAAGTACTCTTAGAAAGAATGAATAATTTCAACACTTATTTTTATATATATATAAACATGTGTGACACATCGTGGGAAAGATAAAAGTTTAAACTATTTAATAATATAAAGTAAAAATCTATTTTTTGGTTGAATTTTGCTTTCCCGGTCCCCTTAACTGAGTAATTATCAGGGGTAGTACTTGTCCTGAAATTTCACGGCCATGGAAAAATCTCTTCTTAAATAAGGCGAAATTTCGCGCGTTTATGAGTGTATTCGAAAAAATATTTTTCCATCTTCAACAGCTCGAAATTTTCTGACACATTTTCAGACTCATTTTTAAAAGTAAAAATAGAATTTGATTTTTAAACAATTATTATCTCAGTAGCACCAATTTTTTCAGTTTCAAATTTCCCGCTTCTGAAAATTTGGTTCAAAACACCTTCTTTGACAGGATTTTTTGCAGTATTTTCTGCATTTATCAAAAAATCAACGAGCACGGCACATTGTATAGTTTTTGAATAAGAGAATTTGCCAATATGATGCGTTTGAGAGCAAAAATGAATTTTAAAATAAATTAGAAAATCAGCAGTTTTGATTAAAATACACCCTTAAGGCTGTCCTTAACTGCTCCGCTGAACAAGCGCAAAACGTTCTAACACATTTACAAATTCATTTTTTAACGTAAAGGTATGAAATGGGAAAGCCTGACCCTGGAAGCGATTAGGAATTGAACTGTTTTTTTTTTTCATTTTTTGATCCATCCATTACCTATTGAGTTATAAGCGATATCGATCACGTGACAAACCCGTTTTTCGCCCGCTCCTGAGTGATTTTTCTACTTTCGCGTGGAAATTCGGTTCAAAAGGTCCACTTTGACATTATTTTCTGAAAGATCTATCGCGTTTGCAAAGAAAACGGAAAAAACAGCTCGATGACCTAGTTTTTGAACAACACCACCAGCTAGTTTCATGCATTTCCGAACAAAAATAAATTAAAACTTATGTCAGAAAGTTTCCCTTTTGGATTTGAGAACAACCTTAATGAATCACTGAGGTACACACAAGCACGTGTCAGAGTGAATTTGCCATCCAGAAATGGTTCAACATGCGTCACTCATTGTTAAGACCTTGACTACGACTACATGACTTTAACACTTAAATGCCTGGTGTTGCTTTTCTGCAACATACCCAATTTAGGCTCTAAAATACTGTTAGAATAATATTCAAGGTGTAATGCCTAATGTTGCCAATAAAATACATTCTGAAAATATTGTTAAATCGATTTTCAACGTGTGGATGGCAACACTTGTGCTGTTTAAGAATAAAGAAAGATTTATTTTTTTCAGTTGTTGCTACAGGTTCTTTTTGTTGTGTTTGGAAGCTTGCGAAATACCCTATTTTGTTCTGCAGTGAGCAAGTAAAATTTATTTCTTATTATAGTTCGTAAAATTCTTGTGTGTTTAATATTATAGAATTTTAGCAAGGAAAATTATTTTTTTTTCAGTTAACCATTTCACCGGCGACAGGTATGGGGAAACAGTGCTTTTACCCTCGAGTTTTCTCAGGGCAAACGATGAAGTGGTTAAAGGACAGTATTCCCGAATAGTAACAAACTGTTGTTTAGCCGTAAACCATACTTAAAACAAAATATGATTTTTTTTAAAGTATTTTTCCCATGATTTATTTAAAAAATAAAAGTCGAAAAAATTATTTGAATGTTTTTGAAAATTCAGGCATTTAAGGGTTAAAACAAGGAGAGATCATACTCATCAAATGGTGCAAACTATGCAAGCAACAACTATTTAACAATGTAAGCTCACACATAGGCTTTATCTATACACCAAATGATGCTGGGAAAGGCTAATTAAATCGCAGTTTCTTAATGCGGTCATTTTTTAACATTGCAGCACTAAAAAGCCATTTAAGGGGTGCACAAGATATCCCAACAAATGCAAATACACTAGAACCTTAATTATCCTAAGTAATTGGGACCCAACCCTCTTTCGAAAAATAAAAATTTTTGATAATCGAAAATGCTTGAATTTTAAGATAAAGGAGAGATATACGCTATATTTCTTATTACGGTAAGAAGTGCTTAATAAAAATAAAGCAATAGCAAATTAGAAACAAAAATAAATTACCTGAATTTTAATTTTGAAATTAAGTACCTTTTACATATATCACAAGGGTTTAAAAAAAGTTTTGTTGGTCGCAGTTTCGATTGCCTTTGCTTTGAAGCTCTATCAAGAGAAGATCTCTAAGAGTTTTTTGATATTATTAGTTCACCAGTATCAGTCTTTCTGCTGCTCCAGCCATGCCAAACTTTTTGCAAAACATTCAAAAGCTTCAGAATTGTTAATTTGTTCGTTTTCTTCGTTCCATTCCGCAGCTTACAGGAGCTCAAGTTAAATTCAAAGGAACTCTAAGAAAGGGAATCGAAAATATTTATATGTACTCGTGGTTCGGAAAGGACCTGTTGCACACAAGGAATATGATAGTTATTTCAAAAAAAAAAAAAAAAAGCTTTAAAAATGGATTTTGGTTAACCAAGACTTGCGGTTAACCAAGAGTTTCGGATAAAAGAGATTATACTGTAATTATTTGTATAATAATGAAAGAAGACAAAATATCAATGATACTCCAAATGATGCAGAAAGAAGACAACCTGTAAATAATGATAGAACTCAAATTGTCCCCATTGGATAGCCTGGGCCGAGTGGCTATATTCCCGGCCAAGTTGGGGCGTCACAGGAGTTCGAAGTGGCGAACTAAATGAATCAGCACCTGAACACTAACACGCAAAACACAGAAACGATCTCGCCAATGGAAGACGATCTAACAGAAGGTGTAGATATGGGTGACACACAAGATAACAACACAGATGCATGGGGAAACGTAGCGGAAGAACTGATTCCAAATCCAGACAATCCAGCGTCCTTTGATTTATTTTTTCCCAGACTAAAAGAATTGCTATAAAACTTTTCACCTGACGAATGGGATGAATTTGAAACCACAGCAGATAATTTCACGAATTTTGCGCAAGATCATGCGAACCTGTCCTGCTAACAGGAAACCCTCAATGTCGGTGACACAAAGACGTCAAAAAAATAATACAGGCGGTACAGGAAACGTAAATTACATGTGGCTGCTGATAACAATAAAGCTTCAGGCGCCGTCCTCCAGCAAGAACTCATCGATCCTTTCTTCAGCACAGAATTGTCTGATGTAGATCTTATACTATACGACAATAGTACAGCCTGTGAAAACACCCCAGATAAACACCCTTTCACTGCAAATTATATTGTACAAAAGATAAAAGGATTCTACAGCATTGCACCTGGGGCCAGAGAGGCTGACCTATCAGCGCTGGTTCGGTGTAGAGATTTAGAGGGTAAGGCATTGGCCGTCATTTACAACATATGCCTCAAGGCACGAAATATCCCAGTAGCATGGAAAGAATCGACAACTATCTTCATACCCATAAGCAGCGACCCAACACAATCGAATAATTGGGATATCAATAGCGTTATGTCCCACCCTATAAAAATCCACTCAGGCTTAATCTCTTAACCTACAACTACGTGTGAGAGTAGTGGTCTTGTATTCAGGCCAAAACTGTTTAACACGTAGTACATCGATCGGGCAAAATGTAAATATTACGAATTTTAGCCCCTGGTGCAATGATAGTCAAATGAAAATTCTTCTTACCATAAAACTTTTATAGTAAATATTTTCTTATTTAATCGTCAATATCTCATGATTACATAAGGCAAAAATCTCTATTAAATTTTAGTGGTAGCAAAAAAGCGCCTATGGAGCAACAGTTATGGATTTGCCAAACCGTGGAACAGCTCGAAAGCTGCGCAATACTGTTTGCGTTTTGGACCCAGGCTGTTGAAACGTAAATCGTAGGTTAAGGGTTTAATAAGGAAGCGTATCAATCAATGGGTGAAAAAAAATCAGATCCTATCACCAGCCCAAAAAAGGATTCCGCCCATTTGATGGGTGTTTTTGAACACTGCTATATTATAGAAGAGCAGTTTAGAAGATCACGCATCAATCTCCCGGAGCTATGATTCCTCTCACTAGATATAACAAATGAGTTCGGCTCTGGTAACCATGATGCCATCAGACCTGCACCCCTCAAACAAGGTATTGGAAACGTAGAGTGACATACTGCATGACATGTACAGCAATGCATACACAAGGCTACTCACGAATGAAGGCATATCAGAACTTATTCCGTTTAAGGGGGTCCGAAACACATTTTCAAATAATTTTTATTTATGGAGTTAAAATTCTGAATTTTAAGTGATGGTTAACAATATCATTTATAAACAAAATCACATGATAAAACTTCTCATAGCTTTTAAAAAATTATTAAAAAAGTGGCTTTTTTAAAAATCGTTAACTCGAAATATTATTTGTAGAATTACATTTTTTTTTCATTTAAATAAACAAAATATACAAGTTTTAATATGGATTCAGCATTTAAAAAAATATTAAATAAAAAAAAGAATTTAAAAAAACACGTAACTTTAAAAAAAAAATATTTTCAAAAGTAATTTTTTTTTTAATTTGCTGAATCAAAATTAAATTAAAACAATTGATAAGGACATGTTCCAAGTTTGAAGAGTTTATCTTTAATGGTTCTTGAGTAGAGTTAATGGTTCTTGAATAATTTAAATACGAGAAATGGTGAAAAGAATCTATCATAAAGAAAACGCATTTTCACAA
>CAWVRF010000677.1:0-16862 GCA_963932465.1 Maratus speciosus
TAACATGTGACCTAGATTAATTTTAACACAATTATTCTAATTGGTAAACAAATCATATTAGATGTAAATTTCCAACTGGGTGAAAAATGTCCGGACCAGGATTCGAAACAGGTATCTCCTGACTCTAGCCGCCAGTGCTCTACCATCTGAGCTATCCCGGACGAATCTGGAGGAACTTTTTCACCCAGCTAACCTCAATGATTATGGCATCTGGTCCGAAACCTGGTTCAGCTCAACAGAATAAATCTCAGGTAATGGAACTCCAGAAATCGCTGGATACGTAATTACACTAGATTAATTTTAACACAATTATTCTTATTGGTAAACAAATCATATTAGATGTAAATTTCCAACTGGGCGAAAAAATTCCGGACCAGGATTCGAACAAGGGATCTCCTGGCTGGAGCCGCCAGTGCTCTACCATCTGAGGTATCCAGGACGAATCTGGTGGAACTTTTTCACCCAGCTAACCTTAATGATTATGGCATTTGGTCTGAAACCTGCTTCAGCTCAACAGAATAAATCTCAGGTAATGGAACTCCAGAATTCGCCCAGTTGGAAATTTACATCTAATATGATTTGTTTACCAAGAATAATCAGGGGCGCGCCGACCCAGTGTGCAAAGTGTGCACCGCACACAGGCGCCAGAATGGTAAAGGCGCCAAATATTTTAGGCGAAGCTGAAAAATTTGAAAAACTTTTAACCAATTTAAATTTGTTAAAGCGGTATTTAAATCGAAAGTACGTCATTTCTGACACATTTATGAGTTCATTTTTACTTATAAGATATGAAATTTGCAGATGCTCGTCAGTGGCGTAACTTCAGGAGTAAGGGGCGGAGAAAGTCTCAAACCAAAAGGCGCCACGGTGTCGAAAGGTAACGGCCGTAAGGCGCCACGGAAGGCTTAAGGGTGCCGTCAAGCGCCTAAAATAAATTCAAAAAAGCTAGAAACATAAAAAAATCGGAAGGGCGACCGCGAATGCTCCTTTTGACATCCCTGGGCCTGTTCAGCATCATCAGTCCTGTCCAGCTTTTCAGAAAGCATGGGGCACACTACAGTTCGTGGCAAACATGGAAGGCTCCATTATTCAAATAACTGAAAATATATAACACTTCTAT
Source organism: Maratus speciosus (assembly GCA_963932465.1). Lineage (NCBI taxonomy): Eukaryota > Metazoa > Arthropoda > Arachnida > Araneae > Salticidae > Maratus > Maratus speciosus. Next base: position 1,121 of record CAWVRF010000677.1, read on the forward strand.
CTTACTGCAGTATTGGTAGGGATACACATACTGACGATATAAAAACGGGTAGTATATTACTATATTGCACAGTAGTAAAGCAACATAAGCCTCCAGGTTATGCATGGTACCCATGTAAAAGTAAATTGCCAAAAAAAGCAAAAAATCAATCATAGCAATCGGCTACATTATAACAAAAAGAGTATGAAATGTACAGTAGAGTCACGATTATCCGAGTTCCGCTTAACCGAGTTTCCGCTTTAACCCAGTTATTTTCTTCTGATGGACTGGTGGCTTTCATTATTATGAAACAGACGTTATAAATGAAGTGTTAGGTGAAGATGAAAGGGGCATTTTTTCCCCCATTCTGACCAGAAAATCAGAGTTCTAACTTTTTACGGCTGCTCTTTTATCTTGACCTAACACTTCACTTATAATGGCTATTTCATAATAATGAAAGACATCAGTCCATCAGAAGAAAATGATCCATTCCAAAGGTATAATCCTTCATTGGGCGCCCCTTCGTTCTGGCGCCTGGGGCACTTGCCCCCTCTGCCTCACCCCCTTAGTTTCGGCCCTGACTAAATAAATAAAACAGGATGTAGTTCAAAATGCAATACATTTAAAAAAAATAAATGAAAAACGCCATTCAATTCCAAACAAATTTAATAGTCACGCCTATCATTGTATGTAACGCATAAAATCGAGCCCATGAGCATGTAAAAATGTTTCATGCCATTTAAAGTCGGGAAACATGTTTTTGAGAACAACCTTAAAATAAATAAAATTTTACTGAAATTTTAATTGTATATTTTATAGATTTGCTTCGAACAAAGAATAATCGGTCAAGAGCGAGTTTCATTAGCGTACAGAGAGTTCATACAATAAATTTGTTAATTACTAACTGCAATCTTACAAAATATAGTTGTTAAACGGATAATAAGACTGCAAATAATTTGAAATTATTTTATTAAATATTTTTCAATAATTGACTTCAATAATTGAATTCAATTGAAATGAAAAACGCTGACTATTTATCATTGTGATCCGTCTTACCTAAAACAAAGACCTTGTACAAAAATCTTGCCATTGTGCCAAGTGCGCTTCGAAAGGAGGTCGCAAAGTTGCATGGCCACTTTGGCCTGGGCCACATTTTTTAGATAGGTTTGTAATTAATATCTCGGCTAATTACCGACAATTCTTTTGGAAAATCATTACCGACAATTCTTAGACGATTTCGCGTCGATAGGTACCTCGAACTCCCTCGCTGAGCGCCCGCCAAAAAAAGTTTATCTATAATGGAAAACTGCGATTTTCTGAAAAATTGTATGACCTAGGATAATCGCTATAGTTTTCCTGCAATATTTAAATAAATTCCAACTACTACTAATTTTTTCGTAATTTATTTTCAGTAGATTCGGAAATAGGAGGGGGGGGGGGGGGGACCTAATTTTGCCATACATTTTCGACGAATTTCTGAAAATGTAATAGTATCTAAGAGTAAAACAAATACAGTGAAATACGTTTAACACGAAAACGCTTAACATGAAAAATCGGTTAACACGAAATGATATAGCGGTCCGGACAGTATACTATGCAATTTAATACTTTTTTTTCTTTTAACACGAAAAAAATTCGCTTTCGAGCTAGTTAGTTTGAGTTGAAATTCGTGAATTTTGGGTGAAAATCAGAGAATTTCGTATTTTTTGTAAATTAGCTTATGTTTTATTTGCACAATGGTTGAGAAATCGGTGCGAAAACGAACTGCCATTTGTCTTCAAGTGAAGATGAGGCTGCTTAATGCAGCTGATGAAAAAGAAGAACGAAAAGAGAAATCTACAAAGAGTTTGGCATTGCCAATTCTACTTTATCAACAATAATAAAAAAACAGTGATCCCATTACGTTAATGTTTGAGCTCAGTATATTTAAGCCAGAGAGAAAACGTATGAGAACTGCTAAGCACGAAGATTTAGAGACAGCTTTGCTTATTTAACAAGCTAGATCTCAGAATGCTGAAAAAGACACTAAAAAAAATGATATTTGATTCCCCTGTATATATATATATATACATTTACTTGCTTTTTATCCTAATGGATGCAACTTACTAGTAGTTTAACAGGAAATCGAAGTAAAATTTGACAACGTCAAAAACATTTGCGAGTTTTGTTCTTTCTTTACGAATCTTTTAACGCGAAAAAAGTTTTCGGTCCCCTCAGTTTCGTGTTAAACGTATTTCACAGTATATTTTTGAGTTCTGTGTTAAGAACTTGTTCAAACGATACCCCCCCCCCCCCCCCACACCACCTTTGATGATTTTTAAATGAACCTTAAATTTATATGATTTTATATCTTTAACTCGATTTTGTCTGAAGTATGAACCTGCTCACTGTGGGAAAATGGGAGAGAAGCTGCTAATTGTTTACATTTGTTATGTAAATTTTTTTCATGAGTTTTGGAAAATTGCATGAGGTGGTAATGAAGAAATAAAAACTTTAAAATGACCTCTACTTACTGATGAAAAAATGAGTTAAGAGGAGAGGAGTGAGGGCTTAGTAAAATACAAGCCAAAAATCTTTAAAACGATATGTCACATGAAAAAATTCATTTTCTCACCCCCCCCCCCCCCCCTCCCACGGAAGAACGCCCACTAATAACCTGGGATTAAACACAGACCTCACCAACCGAAGGCCCGTGAAGAGTTTCACCTTCGGTCAAGCCTTCAAATGAGCTCGAATCTTGCTGCAGCTTAATTAGGAGCTCAGTTAGAATATTGACCACCCAGGGGGAAATCTGAGTGAGGGAGGTAAAAAGGTTCCAGGGTTTTCCGATGATATATCACATGAGGGTTTAGCAGGCGTGCTGCGTACGCACTGCAAAATCTTGCAAATAAACAAATCTCGAATCTTTTAGTTCCATATTCCAACACCAGGGGGAGAACTCTATTCTTAACAAAACTGTTTCTGAACGAAACTCTGTTAAACAACCTACCCATAGTCAGTATATATTAGTCATTAGCCATATATTAGTATATAATTAGTCAAGGGGTGGCGAACTTAAGCAAGGATCTAAGATATTTTCTGAAATTACTAATCGAAAATAGTGGTAAGTACACTTTAAAATTTTTATATTAAAAGTAATATTTATCCCAGGGCTCCGTCAAAAATCCGCATCTAAAACGGTAGAAAACAATACGGTTTTAAATATTTGATCCCCTCCAAATTTTTTTTATCGCCTCCCTCTCCCCCCCCCCCTCCTGAAATTTGATGCCCCCTACTTTTTAAAATTTTTATTATGCATTATGAGCTATCTGAAAGTTCCAAACGGTTCGTCAGTTTTCTTAATTTTAAGAAATTCGATTCAACAAAGTTTTTCTTTTCCTTTTTAAAATAGAATTTTTTATAAAACAAAAACTTGCGGATCGATTTTTATAAAATTTAGATATTATTAAACAGCGTTTAAAGATAGGGCAATATGCATAACTTTAAAAGCTCTAAATGGTGTAGTTAAAAAAAAAATGACGGTGTTCCAAAGAATCCTAGCATAAAAATCATTTGTGGTTTCGAAAGACTGGCTTTCAAATTGAGAGTTTGAAAGGAATCATCTGATTAATAAAATCATAATATCTAAAGTTGCAATAGAGCGACCGTGAAGAAATTTAGATATCTGAAATCACCAAAAAATTCTACATCTAGATGCATAAAAATTAAATCGATAAATTTATATTTAAAAAAATATATATTCTTTCGAAAATGTCCACTATTGGAAGACGTTGGTTATCTGCAATGAACTCCTAGCGTCCATGGGAGAGATTTCGAACCTTTCTTTCGAAGGAAATAAAAAGATTTTTCATAAATCGATTTTTCGTGGATATTTTGACTTCCTGAAACCGTACCGGAATAATATTTAGAATTTCTGAAAAGTAGATTTTTTTTTTTTTTTTTTTGGCGTCTGGCAATTTTTGAGCTGTTAGTCCCAGTAGAATTTAAGATACAGTCCTTTTTAAAAAAGTCCAGTACATTTATCACCCTTGCATCTCTGTAAATCTATTAACTCCTGCCCATCTCTTCGAGTTTTCGAAGAAGTTGTCTACGGTTTGAAAAAAATCTATACAATTGTTGAATTATGAATATTTTTGCATTCTTTTAATTTGGGATTTTTAATTAATTTCTCAACTAATTATTAGAGATTTAAAATTCTGAAACTTACGTGCAGGGTGCACCAGGAGAGACTTTTGACTATCCTCACAAAAAGTTTGAGCCTCGTATGTGCCGTAGATTCTGCTAGCCATCGCACACAGACACACACACACACTCACAGACAGAGGGAAACTTTGTTTTATTAGTATAGATATTTTTAATTTAGAACTTCGATTCATTGTACGAAAATTGGAAATTCGAAAAATAAAAAAATCTGATAGAGAAGGAAGGGTTAACGGTTTGACAAGATAAAAATACGCTTAGCTTCTTAACAATGTAAACGTCGAAACGAATGTGCATTTTTCATAACAATTGTTATATAGCCAGAATAGGGGTTCTATATTTGCTAATACAAAATCAAATGTTCCGGGACTGGAACATTTTCGAATGCACCCCTAATTATGATCAACGTGCGGTAATTGTTTAAGGCGCATCTTAATCGATGTTACCTTATTTTAATAGAAATAAAAGTACTATTACGCGCTCCGGTGTATTACAAACGTCATAATTTGAGAAAATGTTTTTCTATTTTTATGTGTATTTGCCGTATTACAAGCACCCCTTTCTTTGTGTCATAGTCCTACCAATGATTAATTCAACAGAGCTATATTTCCAAATTAAAGTTTATAAGTGTTTTAAGTATAAATATAAATAAAGATCAGATCTTAAAAATTACGGAATGATGCAGGTAAAAGAAGCTCATTTATTAGGAGGTATGACATTGTGGGGAGAGGCAGCAAACAGCTGAAGCACCGACCTTTTTGGAATGTCCGTTATTTGCATTGCTGTCAACATTCCTTGTTTTTAATTCAAACAACAATATTTTTAACCAGCAATTTAATTTAATAAATGAAATAAAAAAGAACCCTTCAGAAACAAGAAGCATTTCATTAAATAAATTTTCTGGTTCCAAATTCATTTATTTGATTTGGAGAAAACCGCTGGAAGGTTCGTTTGGCAGCTATGCATTTATACTCAGAGAGAGAAAAAAAAAGTATAACGTTTGTTTTTCCTTTCTTTTTTTTTTTTTTTTTTTGGTGGTTGGGGGGGGGGGGGGGTTAGGAATATGGGGCTTCAACTGAAGTTCTGCACACAGGCGCCGAATACTGCTGGCGCGGCCCTGAGAATAATTGTGTTAAAATTAATCTAGTGTAATTACGTATCCAGCTATTTGTGAAGTTCCATTACCTGAGATTTATTCTGTTGAGCTGAACCAGGTTTGAGACCAAATGCCATAATCATTGAGGTTAGCTGGGTGAAAATGTTCCACCAGATTCGTCCGGGATAGCTCAGATGGTAGAGCACTGGCGGCTCCACCCAGGAGATCCCTGGTTCGAATCCTGGTCCGGACATTTTTCGCCCAGTTGGGAATTTACATCTAATATGATTTGTTTACCAATTAGAATAATTGTGTTAAAATTAATCTAATGTAATTGCGTATCCAGCGATTTCTGGAGTTCCATTACCTGAGATTTATTCTGTTGAGCTGAACCAGGTTTCAGACCAGATCCCATAATCATTAGGATTAGCTGGGTGAAAAAGTTCCACCAGATTCGTTCGGGATAGCTCAGATGGTAGAGCACTGGCGGCTCCAGCCAAGAGATCCCTGGTTCGAATCCTGGTCCGGACATTTTTCGCCCAGTTGGAAATTTACATCTAACATGTGACCTAGCCCAATAGTTTTCTCGTGCCGAAAACGGTTGGATATAAAATTTAGTCAAAATCGATTGAGCCATTTTTTAGATATAATTAGCTTGACCCTGACCCTTTATGACCCAAAATGTCACATACATATATACAGACAGAGTTACAAACAGACATTTTGTAAAAACATGTTTTTTGGAACCTCTAAAACGTGTAAATCCGAAAGTCGAAAATTTTCACGAATCCAATTTTTTTCTTCTTGTAAAGATAGAAAAAAGTAAAAATGTTTAATTCTTATTAATTTGAATATAAAATTTGCCCAGTAAACCCACTCTCTGTATTTTTATTTTGAGAATGAAAATAACAAGCCATTGGCTGGGTCACTGAGCCTACGCGAGTGCTGGAGGTTTAATTGCAGTGTAACAAAAAATTGCATAGCCACTGTAAGCGTTCTCTGATACCGACCGATCGAAAGATGAATAAAAGTATCAATTAACTCATGTTTCTGCTCTAAACTTTAAGTGCGGGACTATCTATATTATATAGGAGTCCTTGCCAAACGCTGACGTCATTTTGACGGTGTCAACACAAGATAATCAAATTTAGCTTTTACTACAATTTTTAAATTGCTAAACATCACACAGTTTAAAATTGTCCACCTTCGAATATGGAAAAAATGTACTTTGAAATGCAATTCGTTTGTAAATTGTATCCCCCCTTTTTAACTGCTTTGCAATTTTCTCATTTTTTATGGTTTTTAAAATAAGTTTCAAATGCAATTTTTTTTTTTTAACCGGTCTCTATCCCGTGCAGACGATTAAGAAAAATAAATCCGTTTGCACTTAAATTAATATAAATAGCTCAGCATTTGTTTCCAGCTTATATTTCATAGCGACATCGAAACTTCATCTATAAATAAATAAAATATTAAAATATAAATAAAACACAAATTTAAGACATGTAATCTCACTATGCGCTTAAACGACTGAAATTATCAGAATAAAAAAAGGTTTATGTAAAGGTGGTTGTCTTATGTTATATTATTTATTGACTGTTTAAACTACTTTTTTGGTTGTCATGAGGAAACTCCTGAAAGGAAGCCCATTTTCTTTTATCTTCTATTTATATAAAATCCAAGTCTCTGTGTGTCCCTCACTATTCCGGTAGGACCGCCTCATTGAAATGAGTAATTGTTGAAAAATATTAATGCAGGGTTACCACAGTAGCGCCAAATGTTAGCCAATTTGGCGAAATTTCCATTTAAAACCATTAATCTTTCATAATGGAGGTCACCGAAATTTAATTTAAACTCCACTCTTTTAAGATATTTTTTCGAAATCTATGGGTGAGAATTTAAAGTACATCTTTACATCTTCCTCCCGATGCGACTAATAAAATAACCGCCAATAGACAACTGTGTACTGTGTGAGCTCCTAACTGCGCGATTTTAATGTGCTTTAGGTACTTTTCCAGTATAGGTGCCTTGACGAAAAAGGAAATTTGGTAACATATTTTCCCGGAACCTATTCACTGTTTCATTTTATATACACACACATTTTTTTCGATATTTATACGATTTATTTAACGTAAAAAAGCCGTTTCACTAATTTTATACAGAAACAGATGTAATTTGTACATAAAAACATCAATAATATACATATAAAACAAACAAAAACGCTCATCAAATTTGCTTTCATAGCTGTTTATATGATTTGACAACAAATCTCGATATTTTTCCGTTATACGGACACCATGCCAAAATGTATGCTAATGCGCCAATTATTTCAAAATACTAAAAGATATTTGTAATTTTATGCCAGCAGTTTAATATGAGTTTTATTTTATAGCTTTATTTTATAGCAGTTATTTGTTCACTTATTTTAAGCATATGTTTGTGATTTGATGAAATAGTTCGTAAAAGTCTGGAATTTTCAAATGTTATATTTTTTAAATGCTCACTTTAGTATCGACAATGGTTTTTCTTTTATTTTTCAAATGCTTCAATTCACGATTTTGCGCCAACTATTACGCTTGGCGACAATGGTGTCCGCATAACGGAAAAGTACCCAAATCTCACTTTCTGATGCCCAAATTACACCAAGCTTTTTTTTTTTAAATGCCAAAGCCCCTACAGTGGAAAAGTACCAAACTGTCTATTATTTTGCGCTATCCGTGTTATAGTTTGTGCTATATGCAAGGGGAGTGGAGCGAAGAGTTTCAACATTAAATAATAAAGTTTAATATATAATTAAAGTTTAATATTATCCATAGTGGCGCGATTTTTTTCTGACGCCAATGTCATATACACAATGGGTACTTAATTGGCGCCAAAGTGTCGTAATTTTGCTTGATATGGTAATCCGGATGTTGTTGTTTATGCTGTTGATGTTTTCGCCAAATTGGCGGCGGAAAAAAAATCGCACCAATATATGATAACGTATATGACAACTGTGCCAAAGTTTCTATAAAGCAGTATAAGACTAAAAAATTAAGAATAAAATAAATGCAAAATAAGACTAAAGAAGAAAGAAAAATCATGCGTAAAGCATAGAATATGAAACACTTTCCAACACATCCTGAATGCTTTAACAAAACTTCGTTATTTAGGGAAATAAGGTAAATAAGATAACCTTACTTCTTAGATATCCCGTCGACCAATTTCGCCAAATTATATAAATCGCCAAATCAATAGTAAAACATTAACAAAAATACAAATAAAACGTCGAATTAATGGTTTTATTGGCCATTATTGGCATTTAATCATACAATTAATTAATTAATGGCAACCATTATTGGCAATTAATCTTACAATTTGGCGACAGTAATTTGGTCGACGGGATAACTAAGAAGTACCAAGATAACTAAGCAAACATTTTAGAAAACGCATAAAAAAATTAAAAAATTGATTTCAGCAGTTACCGTCCATAGCCGATAGTACCGTTATTACATGCCACTATTTAGCTAAAATTTAATTTAAACTACTCTTAAAACTACTGAAATCACATTTCCAGATATTATCATCCATAGACGGTTATGTATACAATTCTTTGCGTGACCATGTATATCATTTTATCTATATTTTACAAACATTTCTTAGGAAACTAAATGCAGTTCAACGTAAAAATGCATAACTCCTTTAAAAACCACCTTTAAGCAATTTACTCTCATACTCAGTAACCCTTACGAATTCTTTTGTGTAGCCCTGCAGATGAACTGTAGCATTTATACACACAGTACATGATGCATAAATGTAGTGAAACGTAAAAGCGCATATCATAATTAAAAATGCATTTCTAGCAATCATTGTTTATGTACAATACTTCGGAGAAAAGTTTCTTGGCGAGAAAGAAGTTTGCCAACGTATTTTCTGGCATTCTATTTACTGCTTCATACTCGCAAGCAATTTTTTCCATATGTATACAATTTGGCACAGATGTCATATATTGGCGCGATTTTTTTCCGACGCCAATTTGGCGAAAACATCAACAGCATAAACAACATTCGGGTTACCATTACAAGCAAAATAACGACACTTTGGCGCCAGTTAAGTACCCGGTGCGTATATGACATCGGCGTCAAAAAACAAATCGCGCCAATATGGGCGCATATGACATCTGTGCCGACAATTTAGTATAAAAAAAGCTATTTACCCATTTTTATAAAGAAACAGAAGTAATTTTTGCACAGATGTCATATACGCATGGGGGTTGGCATGATTTTTCTATGACGCCAATTTGGCAGAAATCTCGCTTTCGAATACCAGTTACTTATACATTTTTCAATTATTTGCTATCATTTTGAAAAGGAAATGACTATAAATAAATAAAAGTTTGAATAATAACTATAGAAGAAAGCAGTTTATATAATTAAAAAGCAGAAAATAAAAGTAAATAAACAATTTATTAATAAAAAATAAAAAACAATAGCCGGGTTACCATAGCAGGCAAAATAACACCATTTTGGCGTCAGTTAGGTATCCCGGTTCATATCTGAAATCTGTGACGTAATTTGTATATAAAAAAAATTATATATATTTAGAAACGATTTTTTTATGTATATAAGTGCATATATAAACAAAGATAAAAGCTCATTAGATTTGTTTTCATAGCTGTTTATATATTTTCGCAACATATCTCACTTTCTGATGCCCGAATCGCGCCAAGCTTTTTTTAAAAATGCGCTATAACGGAAAAGTACTTAAATAATTAACAAAAATAACAAATTATACAAACTAAAACTTTTTATTTCGAGATCAAAGCATTGTTTTTAATTTCGATTAAAAATACATATATCCTTGGATAACTTCAATTGAAATTAGGTTCACAGCTTAATATCTCATTCCATAAACCTAAACAAACACAAGTGATTCATTCATCGTGAAACGTCAAAAATATTAAATCATTGAGGTAATCATTCACAAAGTAAGTTCTCCAACAATCAATGGGCAATATTCTGATGACGTCATAGTAGGTAAAATGGTGGCTTTGTCGTTTGTTTATGGTTTGTAATCACAAAGATTTAATTTTGCAATGTCTCTTAGTTACATTATTTTATTGTCATATTTATGAGCTCAGAACAAAAGCCTATTTTTTCATTATTTAGTTATTAAAGACGGAAAAAAATCATAAATGCATGATTTGAAAATTTTAAATAATTTTCTTTCTTAATATTAAGAAATAACATCGGGAAGTAACAGCGGGTTTAAGTTAAATAAGTTTAACTGTTTAATTCTGTTGTAATATTCAAAATAACTGTATTTATTAGATTTCAGTACTCAACATCAGGGCTCGATTAAACTTTGAAGTTAGAGGAATTACAATGTCATTTCAGTGCCTTTCTTTTGGAGAAGCTTTTCTAAATTCCATATATACATGGAAAATCTTCAGTGTTAGAAATATTATTCCTAGGACTGACATAACACGAGAACGGCCTGCAATTTTACACAAGTTTTTGAAAGCTACTTTATATCAGAAATTTTACTAAAAACTGGTTACTTTTTTGTTATAGCGGCCCATACTATTAGGATTATGACAAGTTGCAGCCAATTTCGCCAACGTCGTAACCAAGATCGTAAAGCACACACATATAATACCATATAATACCATTTCATGAAATCGTATAAGATAATTTAATAGTTTTTAACCTTACTTCAAGTGTGTTATTTATTTATTTTTAAGTCTCAACAATCTAAATTGCCCAATATATGAATTTAAAAAAATGTAAACAAATACTGAATAGACATGACCTCAAAAAGCCTCAAATCTGCATAACACTTGGAACCAAACTGTGCAGATTAGTGGTCTTCTACTGTACACAGTTTTTCATAAATGTGTTTCGTTCTTAAAATGTGTTATTTTCATCTATCACTGCGGAACAAGCGAGAAAACTCATATTCTTGCACATGAGTTGTATATATCTTTGTATCTAAATTTCCGTCATTTTTGACGGGCTACCTTTCTAGTCATATTAATAATTACTATTGGTGAGAACATTTCCTCGAAACAAATCGTAATCCATCCATGTCATTACTCACAACTGACAAATACCATATTTACTCGCGTAATAGTTGCACTTTTTTTTGCAATTTTTCATTGTGAAAGTCTAGGTGCGACTATTATACGCAGAAATGTACTACACAATATTGGACGCTCTAATGCTAAAACATTACCGGTATAAAAAAAAAGTAATAAAATTAGAAACTTAACAGTTTTAATGTTTCCAGATTATGTGCGGCTTATTAAATACCATTTTTCATTTTATGGTAATATTTTTATAGACATAAAATGTACAAATAATCTTTGTGTAAATTTTGACAAAAAATTCTCATAATAAATCTCTTCGACTGTTACTGACGATATTTTCTGCTTCAAAACGGGGGTGCGACTATTACGCGAGGGCGACTATTATGCGAGTAAACACGGTAGTTTACGATTCTAGTGACTTATCAATTGATGAGCTTTATCTAGATACAAAAAAATCGAGAAAATTTTCATTAATAACTAGGGAATCCAAACTGGACTTTACGAATTACATACCATAATACTTCTCGGTGTACACAACATAGTTAAAAAAAAAAAATTAATTAACACTAGAACGCCCGGCAGGAGTCGATTCGATTCCGGCCATATGGTTAAATGTCATCTGGAACCAGAAATTCTTTCACAAAATAAGTTAAATTTTAAAAATGCAGATTTACGTTAAATAAATCAGTCAAAAAATTTAAAATAAAAATGCAGGTGTAAAATATTTTTATGAAACTTGAGTAAAATTTCCGGGCGTTCTAGTGTTAAAAAATCCAACAGATTTTTAAGATTTAATATATTTATTTAGATCGCCCACTAACAAGGTTGGTTGTGTTTATGACGGCCAATTATCAACATGAGGGATATAGGCCCTAAGGGGTAGAGTGCCGTTCGTGGGGATCTTTCTAAGGGAACCTAACCCGTATTTACGCTTGGGAATCCAAGGTTTCGAAGAAAACTCCGAAACGATGAGGCGGACTGGCGCGATTGGGTTCGAACCCAGCAATCTCCCGTCTAGCAGAACCTCTCGGCCACTGATGGGGCGCCCACTAACAAACCAAAAGCATTTTGATTTGAAAAAATAATATCTATTGTGCATTTTAAAAATGTTCTGAATACAAAATAGATGTTTTTATTAAAAGTAGTACTTTCGTATTAGCCGCATACCATCGGTTAACATAGAAAAATATCGCCCAAAACTTCACAATTTAATCCTCCATTACTCGCGTCGGGTCTTTTTTAGCCGGGCAAATTAACCCTTTATCTACTGAGGGTACTTATAAGTACCATTAAAATAACTTGTTATGAAATTAATTTAATACATCGATTACTTGTAATGCAGTTTAGAATGAGTTATAGATACATTACTTTATCTTGTCCCAAAAGCATTATTGGTTGCAACAATATTTTTAAAATGATTTCTTTTGACTTTGCATCTTTTCAGCTTTCTTGGGGTTGGGGCGGGGGAGGGAGGAATTTTTCATTTCGGAAATATTTCTACATTTCTATTGTAAGAACATTATATTCGTACATTTCCTAATTCTACAAAATAATAACAAAAATATTTAAAATAAAAGAATTGAGTGGAATTATAAATATTTCACAAAATTTCTATAAATTTAAATTTAATTAATCCTTCTAAAATTTATTAAATGATTATGTAAATCTTCTAATGTATTATAAACAAATCACGAAAAATGCTTTAGAAGATAAAATTTTTATGAATTCATAATTCAGTACATAGCGTTAACATGAAAAGTTAGTGGTTAAAAAGGGTAGTAAAACTAAAAAAAAAAAAATGCTCATACTCTGGAAAAAGGTTTAATTCTCGTTAATTTGAATAGAAAATTTGCCCGATAAACCCACTCTTTGAGAATGAAAATAACGTGCCATTAACCGGGTCACTATGACTCGACGCGAGTGCTGGAGGGTTAAATAAACATTTTTGATTCTGATTATTTCAGCTTTTAAGCGCATAATCCGATTACATAGCTTAATATTGGGTTTTGTTTATATTATTTATGTATTTATTCACTGGTGAAGTTTTAATTTCGTTTAGAATATTAGCTGGAAACAATTACTGAAGTATTTATGTAGCTTAATGTACAAACTTGTCAATCTTCTGTGAAAGAGATTATTAAAATGACAGTTTCTCAATTTTTTCTTTGCACTTCTCTGAAACAACATTAAATTACATATTTAATTTCATTTTTCGATTGCAAAAATCTCAAAAATTAAAAAAGGGGATTTTTTTTTAAAAATACATAGCTTTAAGGAATTTTTGTACATAAAAAGTGATATATAAAAAAAGTCCTTCTGAGTTCCTCGGACTTTTATAGTACAAAATGTAGAATGAGCCTTCTAAAATCATATCCCAAAAGATTTATTGCGACTTTTTGAGAAATAGCAGTTTGAAGTTGTACTTTGGATATTGCCAGTATTAGTCCAAAATGGTTAATCGGGTTTAAAGTCAATCTAATTTTCGCACTGAACCAAAATTGTCAGTGTTTATATAATGCAACGTTCTAATTAACATAACACTGTCAATTTCATTTTTTTAATTCGCGAGGGGGGGGGGGGGGGGTTAGAGTAGGAGATATTGTTTATGTATATTTTTTAATTTGTTTTTAGAATTTTTCCCTTGCTTTTTTCGTTTATATCAAAAATAATATTAAAACTTGACCTTATTTTCAAAAGTACATATTAAAAATTCAGTTTATATATATATATATATATATACTAAATTCTACCAACAAGCATGTATGGGAAATTCAATCAACTGGAAAACATCATTTAATGTTTTAAATTTCCTGATTATTTGCAAAGTATATTTTACCTACTTACAAATAAATTTTATTATTAAACCCTTCGAGACCGGAGGTTTTTATGCAAATTTTATTCGGTTGGCACCACTTTTTTAAAAACCTTTACCTTTACTTAATCAATCAAAAAAAATAATGCTCTAATTAAAGAAACTAAATATTTAGTTTCTATATAAATATTTAGTTAGTTTTTTTTTTAAATATTTAGTGTATATATATATATAATAAATTTGAAATCAAATATATGAAGAAATTGATAAAGTTCCAAAGATGATTTAGAAACATATATATATATATATATATATATATATATATTTTACTGGTGCCTTTAACAAATTCTGTATGCTCTTTTCAGGGTGCATATATGCACCCATAGTCCCGAACTGGTTAAGTAGTATTATTAAGTTTTACTTTAATTTTCACGTATCGTCATATAAATCTATTGTAAATTGTTTTTCAGTTTATTATATGAATGTTAATTAAATTGTATTAATTTATATGCACATTTGAATTTTAATTAATACTTTAATAAGTTAAAAAATGTATGAAAATTTCACTCAACCCTTGGGATGAAATGTTGCAGTTACTTGAAATGTGTAAAACCACTTTTCTGAAGGTTTATTTAAAAAAAAGATTTGATTTTATTTTTCGATAAAAATATGTAAATTTTTTATATTAAAACATAGTTTTGATTTTTTTTCAAAAAATTTTAAAACTGTTAGGGATTTTAGAATTTTATACCGGAGTGGAGAGGAGGGGGTGGGGGGGGGTGGAGAAGCAGAAATTTCAAATATACTACAAAATTAGTGAGGTAATTATTTATTTAATATTACCAAAATAAAGTAACAAAGACAGATTCTTCATTTTTATTGGAATTTCAAAAGGTATTATTCTCTGTGTAATAGAGAGAAGCAAAAGAAAGGGGGGGGGGGCGAAAATTTTGAAAGTAATCTAATTAATGAATTTAATGATTTTTTTATTAATTCATAGTAAATAGATGTTGAAAACTTTAGAAATAGCAATGATATTTTTAAAATTTCCTTGGTATAGAGGCAAATGGAAAAAGGGGAGATTTCACGTGTGTGTGTGTGTTGGATGTATTGGGGGGAGGGGATAAAATTCAGCTCATTGATTATTTATGTATTTTACTGATTGCTCTTTATTGTTATTTTGCAATAACATTAAAAAGAGCTGCATATTTTCAGGAAGGGAGGGAGAGTGGGGGTTAAAATTTCACATTTTCATCATCTATTGAATTAGATGATTTGTTTTGAAAAAGGCAAAATATTCCCCATAATCAAAAGTGAAAAATTCTCATTACAGTAAAAAAAGAAAAAATCCTGTAAAAAAAGAAAATTTCAATTTAATAAAAACTTGGCCCCTCTATTGTGACCCCCCCCCCCCCAAATCCCATCCCTCGGAATTCCAAATACATTTAGTTTAAATTCGCAACGTAATGTCATTTAGAATGTTATAGAACTAAAAATGAAGGACATACAACCACCAGGAAAGCCAGAAATGATTTTTGGCCACTTGATCGCGATTTGGGACCACTGTGCGATGGTTAGAAGTTAATCA